>CM051260.1:45963839-46006339 GCA_027921565.1 Artemia sinica | reverse complement strand
TAATATCTTACTTTTGGACGAAATACATGCCAATTTTAGGGACCCAAACATCTTACAAAAATTACTTTGTAATTCTTGATATTCACATTAGTTTCTCAAAATTACTGCAAAAATAATACATACAGCTGAAATTGACAATTTTTTTTCGTATGTCAGGAGGCTAAACCTGAGCTCTTGGAAAGGGTGGGAGGGCAGGGACGACATTAAAATCGTAATGGTCATTATACTTGGAAATGTTGCTGGTTTGAAAATCCTATGTTTCTTTTTCTTTTGTTGCTATTTGATCTCTCTATCAGCCTGAAATTTCCATCCTGAAAAGGGTGTCATCATAAAAAAAAGAAAAAAAACGGTAAACAGTCAACACAAATATACAATATTATTGCTGCTGCAATTCACGTTGGTACAACTTTTTACTGTGGCCATTACTTTTTGTACAGACGAACACTTGAGGGACGCTGATGCATCTGCAATGATTCGACCGTAAGAAATCAAAACTATATGGATGCCGCTTATCTTTCAGATATGACTTCTTTCATGCTTGAAAAGTGTTCCTAAAAATCGATATTAGATATTAGATTAGTTACTAGATCTTAGATTATACTAAGGTAAAAAATGAATTACTATAGATCTTAAGAATACAAGAACTAAATCATGTTCGAAAGTAAGGTAAAAAAGGGTTGTACGAACTTCATGATTGCCAACAAGCGGTTCAACCACTCTGAGGTCGAGAGTAGTTATTTGTTCGTTTACTGAAAAGGATTTCAGGGACGCTGGCATAGATTTAATGCTTACGTCGTGTGAAGTCAAAACGATATGGATGCTTCAAAGATTGGATTACCACACAGATTGGATTAGATAGATTACTATGTAATTTAAGATGCATAGATTGGATGAATTTGACTACCACATAGTTTAAGATGACATTAGTTAAACACATTTAAGGTAAACACATCATTAAGGTAAAATAGAAAGCACTTTCATATTTTTAAATGCTGCCAATAAAGCATTTAAAACTTCAGATCCTCTTATCTCAGGCTGTCCAGAGAGTGTACTTCTAGGAACGAGCGCAAATATTGTAAAGCTACTGTTACCGTTCACTTTGAAAATGCATTATTTCGAAGCAAACCACAAGCGAGAGGTTAGTAGAACCCCCTTATCCGATACGAACAGGACATAATTTATTCATGGATTATTGATCCACGAAGGGGAGAGAATTTCTCGGAACTTGATTTGCATTATCGACTGGGAGAAGAGGGGACAGGATTTCTGAGAAATTGATTTGAATAATCGGAGGGGAATTCTATCATGAGGGGATTACATTTTTAAATATGGCTTCTCAGGTCCTTAGGTCGGAGAGATAAATTAATATTCTATTTTTAAACATGGTTTCTCTGATCTTTAGGTCTGAGAGATAAATCAATATTCTATTTTTAAATATGGCTACTCAGGTCTTTAGGTTTGAGAGATAAATTAATATTCTTTCGAAACCTTAATAGTGGAAGTAGGAACACCTTAGATATATTTTTAGAAATTCATACGAGATCAAGACAGATTTAATATATTTTAAGCGGGAAATGGTTTCCTGGGAATTTCAAATGTGACAGCGCAGGGATGCCAAAACAAAGGAACACGCAGAAATTACTTTTAGGGGATTATTTGGTCGAAACAAATTAATACACTATTTTAGGGATTTTTAAGGCGATACACTTAGAGAAATTTTAGAAGATGATTTGGGGTGAAACTCTGTGGTCATTATAATACATAAGTTCCATTTGAACAGTGTTGAGAGGTCCCCTACCCCAACCCCAAAGGGCCCCCGGGCCTCCCAAATGGCCCCCTCTCCCTGGGCCCCAAAAGGGCCCCCGAGCCCACCCAAGGGTTTTCCTTCCCCCCAGGCCCCCAAAGAGATCCCCTCCCAAGTTTAGAGTTTTAGTTTGATATTAGCTTACAGTTTTAGTTAGAGTTATAGTTTAGTTTAGTTGTAGTTCAGAGTCTAGAAATTCAAGTTGGACTCTCAGCACTTAGAGTTTTAGTTAGAGTTATAGTTTAGTTTAGTTGTAGTTTTGTTTTTTCACTTGTAGTTTAGTTTTTAACTAAACGTTTTGGTTTAGAATTTAGCCTAGCGTCTTAGCTTAGAGTTTTTCATTACAATTTTAGTTTAGTTTAGTATTAGTTAAGAGTTTTAGTTTAGAGTTGTAGTTTAGTTTAGTAAAGAGTTTTAGTTTAGAGTTGTAGTTTAGTTTTAGTTAAGAGTTTTAGTTTAGAGTTTAGAGTTTTAGCTTAGAGTCTTAGCTTAGAGTTTTAGTTAGAGTTATAGTTTAGTTTAATTTTAGTTAAGAGTTTTAGTTTAGACTTTAGAGTTTTAGTTTAGAGTTGTAATTTAGTTTTAGTTAAGAGATTTAGTTTAGAGTTTAGAGTTTTAGCTTAGAGTCTTAGCTTAGATTTTTAGTTAGAGTTATAGTTTAGTTTAATTTTTTTAAGTGTTTTAGTTTAGAGCTATAGTTTAGTTTTAGTTAAGAGTTTTAGCTTAGAGTTTCAGTTTGGTATTAGCTTACAGTTTTAGTTAGAGTTATAGTAGTTAAGAGTTTTAGTTTAGAGTTTAGAGTTTTAGTTTAGAGTCTTAGCTTAGAGTTTTAGTTAGAGTTATAGTTTAGTTTAGTTTTAGTTAAAAGTTTTTGTTTAGAGTTTAGAGGCTTAGCTTAGGGTTTTAGTTAGAGTTTAAAGTTTTAGTTTAGAGTCTTAGCTTAGAGTTTTAGTTCTATTTATAGTTTAGTTTAGTTTTAGTTGAGAATTTAGAGTTTTAGTTTAGAGTGTCAGCTTAGAGTTTTGTTAGAGTTATAGTTTAGTGTAGTTTTAGCTAGGAGCTTTAGTTTAGATCTCTAGTTTAGTTTTACTTAAGAGTTTTAGTTTAGAGTTTATAGTTTTAGTTTACAGTTTTACTTTAGAGTTTTAGTTAGAGTTATAGTTTTAGTTTTGGTTTAGTTAAGAGTTTTAGATTAGATATTGAAGTTTTGGTTTTGAGTCTTAGCTTAGAGTTTTAGTTAGAGATATAGTTTAGTATAGTTTTAATTCAGAGTTTTAGTTTAGAGTCTTAGCTTAGAGTTTTAGTGAGAGTAATAGTTTAGTTTAGTTTTAGTTAAGAATTTTAGTTTAGAGGTGTTGTTTAGTTTTGGATAAGAGTTTTAGTTTAGAGTTTAGAGTCTTAGCTTAGAGTTTTAGTTAGAAAAACTCTAAGCTATGACTCTAGGCTAAAACTCTAAACTAAAACGTTTAGCTAAAACTAAACTACAAGTCCAAAAACACTTAACTAAAACTAAAATAAAATATAACTCTAACTAAAACTCTAAGTGCTGAGAGTCTAACTTGAAACTCCAGACTCTGAACTACAACTAAACTAAACTATAACTCTAACTGAAACTGTAAACTAATATCAAACCAAAACTCTAAACTAAAACTCATATCTAAAACTAAACAACAATTCTAAACTAAAACTCTTAACTAAAACTAAACTAAACTACAACTCTAAACTAAAACTCTTAACTAAAACTAAACTACAACTCTAAACTAAAACTCTTAACAAAAATTAAATTAAACTATAGCTCTAACTAAAACTCTAAACTAAAACTCTGAAGTCTAAACTAAAACTCTTAACTAAAATTAAACTAAACTATAACTCTAACTAAAACTCTAAGCTAAGACTCTAAGCTGAAACTCTAAACTCTAAACTAAAAGTCTTAACTAAAACTAAACTACAACTATAAACTAGAACTCTTAACTAAAACTAGACTATAAGTCTAAACTAAAACTCTAAACTAAAACTAAACTAAAAGTATAACTCTAACTAAAACTCTAAACTAAAACTCTTATGTAAAACTAAACAACACCTCTAAACTAAAATTCTTAATTAAAACTAAACTAAACTATAACTCTAACTAAAACTCTATGCTAAGACTCGAAACTAAAACTCTGAATTAAAACTAAACTAAACTATACCTCTAACTAAAACTCTAGGCTAAGACTCAAAATTAAAACTCCAATATCTAAACTTAGCTAAACTATAACTCTAACAAAAACTCTAAGCTAAGAATCTAAACTAAAACTCTAAATTCTCAACTAAACCTAAACTAAACTATAAGTAGAACTAAAACTCTAAGCTAAGACTCTAAACTAAAACTCTTATCTAAAACTAAACTAAACTAAAAGTGCAAGGAAAAACTCTAAGCTATGACTCTAGACTAAAACTCTAAACTAAAACGTTTAGCTAAAACTAAACTACAAGTCCAAAAACACTTAACTAAAACTAAAATAAAATATAGCTCTAACTATAACTCTAAGTGCTGAGAGTCTAACTTGAAACTCTAGACTCTGAACTACAACTAAACTAAACTATAACTCTAACTAAAAGTGTAAGCTAATATCAAACGTAAACTCTAAACTAAAACTCATATCTAAAACTGAAAAAAAACTCTAAACTAAAACTCTTAACTAAAACTAAACTAAACTACAACTCTAAACTAAAACTTTAACTAAAACTAAACAACAACTCTAAACTAAAACTCTTAACAAAAATTAAACTAAACTACAATTCTAAACTAAAACTCTTAACTAAAACTAAAACTCTTAAATAAAACTTAAACTCTAAAGTCTAAACTAAAACTCTTAACTAAAATTAAACTAAACTATGACTCTAACTAAAACTCTAAGCTAACATTCTAAATTAAAACTCTAGACTTCAAACTAAAACTAAACTAAACTATAACTCAAACTAAAACTCTAAACTCTAAACTAAAATTGTTATCTAAAACTAAACAACACCTCTAAACTAAAATTCTTAACTAAAACTAAACTAAACTATAACTCGAACTAAAACTCTAAGCTAAGACTCTAAACTAAAACTCTGAATTAAAACCAAACTAAACTATAACTCTAACTAAAACTCTAAGCTAAGACTCAAAACCAAAACTCCAATATCTAAACTAAAACTCTGAACTAAACTAAAACTATAACTCTAACTAAAACTCTAAAGTAAAACTGTAAACTAAAACTATATAATCTAAACTAAAATTCTTAAGTAAAACTAAACTAGAGATCTAAACTAAAGCTCCTAACTAAAACTAAACTAAACTATAACTCTAACAAAAACTGTAAGCTAAGACTCTAAACTAAAACTCTAAATTCTCAACTAAAACTAAACTAAACTATAAATAGAACTAAACCTCTAAGCTAAGACTCTAAACTAAAACTCTAAACTCTAACTAAAACTCTATGCTAAGACTCTAAACTCTAAACAAAAACTCTTAACTAAAACTAAACTAAACTATAACTCTAACTAAAACTCTAAGCTAAGACTCTAAACTAAAACTCTAAACTCTAAACTAAAACTCTTAACTAAAACTAAACTACAACTTTAAACTAAAACTCTTAAAAAAAATTAATCTAAACTATAACTCAAACTAAAACTCTAAACTCTAAACTAAAACTCTAAAGTCTAAACTAAAACTGTTAACTAAAATTAAACTAAACTATAACTCTAACTGAAACTCTAAGCTAAGACTCTAAGCTAAAACTCTAAACTCTAAACTAAAACTCCTAACTAAAACTAAACTACAACTCTAAACTAAAACTAAACTACAACTCTAAACTAAAACTCTAAACAAATACTAAACTAAACTAAAAGTAAAACTAAAACCCTAAACTCTAAACTAAAACTCTTATCTAAAACTAAACAACACGTCTAAACAAAAATTCTTAACTAAAAACTAAACTAAACTATAACTCTAACTAAAACTCTAAGCTAAGAATCTAAACTAAAACTCCAATATCTAAACTAAAACTCTTAACTAAAACTAAACTAAACCTATAACACTAACTAAAACTCTAAAGTAAAATTGTAAACTAAAACTAAAAACTCTAAACTAAAACTCTTAAGTAAAACTAAATTAGAGATCTAAACTAAAGCTCCTAACTAAAACTAAACTAAACTATAATTCTAACAAAAACTCTAAGCTAAGACTCTAAACTCTAAACAAAGTATCGTTTTGGCGTCTGTTCAATGCAGTGCGATTCATTCCAATTTGGATATATTTAACCCATACCGTAATTGCAGCGAAAGAGACTGTCAATAAGCGATAAGTTGTTCTTCTTGTATTTTGTTAAGTAGGGAATTGTTTTAGTGAGGAAAAAAGAAAGGGGTAAAAAGGGAAAGAAGGAAAGGGAAAAAGAGGAAGAAAAAAAGGGGAAGGAAGCAAAGGAAGAGAAGGGAAAAAAGGTTTTTTTTTTTTTTTTTTTTTTTTTTTTTTTTTTTTTTTTTTTTTTTTTTTTTTTTTTTTAAGGGATATGTAATATGGGAAAGGCAACAGTGTGTTTCAGTTTTAGAGCAGTACCAGAAAATATAGCCCAAGAGATTTTAGAGCTGGATATACATCGATGGCTAAAATCTCTAAACCTGAATGCTGGAAATGTGCGAGCGATAGATTCTGATGATTTTAGAAAGCTTGGCATAGTCCGTGTCACGCTGGCGTCCCCCGTTATTGCAGATACAATGTGCGAACAATGGAAAGAAGAAGACCTAAAATTTAATTTCAATAACGAAAGATATCCTGTTACGTGCGACAGAGTAGGGAAAAGACCAGTTGTGGTTACTCTCAGGCGCGTACCGGGCGAGGCAACAGAGCAGGATATCGCAGCGGTCCTTGCAGGCTATGGAGAAGTTTTAAATATCCGGAGGAAAAAATACGAAGGAATAGGACTAATTGAAGTTTTCACTGGCCGAGCCACAGCTTTGATGAATATAACAAAAGATATTCCTCCATCAATCATGTGGAAAAATGAGAAAATATTCGTTCGTTACGAAACGCAACCCAAATTGTGCTTTATCTGCCATGAGGCTAGCCACGAAGCTGAGCACTGCCCAAAAAAAAGAAAAACTCGAACTGGATCAGTGGTTTGGAACCAAGAGAACAGTAGATCATTAACAGATCACCCCGATTTCCCCCCACTACCACCAACCCCACGAATCACCAAAAGCAGCAAAACTTGCGAGGAATCACTCCAGTAGTTTCAAAAACGCCTGACTTTCGAACTCCAGAGATCCAAAAGCTTACCCCGTCACAGGCAGTAGATATGGTCCTACAAGCTGTAGGAAACTTAACCAACGAACAGACCACAAACCAAACAGAAAAAAACCCGGAAAGTACAGAAAACAGGATAGCGGAGCCTAAAGGGGAAGTAACTAAAGAGAAACCAAAAAGAGAAATCCAAAGACCGATAGCGAAAAGAAAAGGCACAGAAAAGACTGAATGCGGGGCATCAGTCCTTCCTGCCCCAGGAAAGAAAAAGGAAACTCCCAAAAGACAACTAAGCAATTCTTCACTAATAGAAGAAAGTGAGAGGCCTGAAAAGAAAAAAGGGGCAAATATACCTACAAGGAAATGAACTTGAACATAGGAACATTGAACTTAAATGGTTTAAAGCAGTTGAAGCGGCAAGAAATGTTTTTAGATTACCTAAAGAGATCAAGCTGGGACGTCCTAGCCCTACAAGAACTAGACACTCCGAAAATAAAAAACTTGCAAAAGTTACGATACATGCTTTTCACCGCAGGCGCAACACATGACACAGGCTTCATTATAAAAGAGGAATTAGAAGTGAATCCAGAGGATTTTGCATACGAGGAAGATGGTAAAATATGTTCTATGAAACTTAGTGGAATGACCCTTGTAAATGTACACATGCCATCAGGCACCAATAATGCAAAGGAGAGAGTTTTTGTAACTGAAACAATACTACCAAAGTACACACCACTAAATGGAAAAATAGTCTTACTGGGAGATTTTAACTGCGTATTAAGAGAAGACGACATTTCGGTAAAAAATAAGAAAATTGCATGTAGACGTATAAATGAAACGCTTAAAAAATTTATTCAGACTTACAGTTTACTAGATGTGTGGATAGAAAAAAACAATAGCATATCTTTTACAAGAGTGGGAACTCGCAGCGCCAGCCGTATTGACAGAATTTATGTAACATCCGGAATGGAAAAATTAATTAGTCAAGTGATACACGAACATGTAACTTTTTCTGATCACTATGCTGTGCGAATGATTGTTGGAAGACAAACAAAAGATCAAATAATAAAGCCTGTTTTTTGGAAGCTGCACCCAGACTCGCTTAAAGATAAGTGGGTAAGGAATCAAATCAAAGGAAAAATCCTGGATTTTATGGAAAAAGAAAAAAAATCAAAAAGTCAACTGGAGAAGTGGTTGAAGATGAAAAGGGAGATAGCAAATTTCATACAAAAATTAGAAAGAAAAATAAAATCAGAAAAAACGACACATGAGCGTCACTTGAAAAGAGTTCTCACACAACTTAAAGCGGAAGTAGATGGGAATGAAAACAGCACTATTATCGAGTATCAGGAAATTAAAAATGAACTGAAAAAAATGGAAAATGAGCATTTTGAACATTGGAAAAAAAAACAATCGACTAAGCGAAATATATGAAGGGGAGCAAATTAGTCTAGCAATGATCCAGAAAGCAAAAATAAAAAGAGAAGAAAATATAATGAAACGGTTGAAACAAGATGATGGAAAAATAATCGAAGAAGAGACACAAATCCGTGTGCAAGTCCGGGACTACTACCGAAAGATACATAAGAGAAAAGAGAATCTGGACATTGGAGGGTTTTTTTTACAAGGTTTCTGCGTCACTAATGAAGTAGCCGACCATGAAAATGAACTTTTATGTGAGAATATCACGGAACAGGAACTAAAACAAGCTCTGAAAGAAACAAAGAGCGGGAAAGCCCCAGGAAAGGATGGCCTCGGATATCAGTTTTACAAACTCTTTTATAGTGAAATATCTGAAACGCTTTTAGGGGCGATGAATGAAATGATAAAAAAAGGAGCAGACAAAACCCAAACACTAGCAGTGATTACTTTGGTCCCAAAAAAAGGAGACCCAGAGAAACTGGAAAATTGGAGACCGATTTCGCTACTGCCCTGCGATACTCGATTAGTTTCAAAAATATTGACTAATCGTCTAAAGGAGATTATTGGGAAGATATTAGGAGAGACTCAATACGGTGGGATAAAAGGCCGGAAAATACAGCATATACTTAGAATGCTGAGAGATCTATTCCTGGAAAAAGAAGAAGAGCTTTTAAAACGTGAGTTTTCGTGGGTATTAATCTGCATAGATTTAATTAAAGCATATGACTCGGTAGAGAGAGAAATATTATGGATTTTGATGAAAGAGAAATTTTCTTTTTGTAAAGAGTTTATAAATTTTTTTAAGAACCTATATATAAATGCTACAGGCCAGATTGTTTTGAATGGAGAAAAGACGAGACCATTCCCCTTTGAAATTGGTTTAAGACAAGGAGACCCGAGCTCGTCGTATCTTTTTGAGATTTACCTTGATCCTTTAATAAAATATATTGAAGCACGTTTTACAGGTATACCCATTCGCGAGGCAAAGGTACTCAAGTCAGCGGCTTATGTAGACGACGCAACTTTCTTAGCGAATGGATCTCAAGATGTACTGGAAGTAACTCGAGCCCTGAGATGGTATGAACAACATTATAAGTTAAAGATCCACAAGAAAAAGAGCAACATGCTACCTCTAAGTGATAATGAAAAATGGAAAAAGAGCTTGGAAAATGTTTCTTGGTTACCAGTCGTGACGTCGACGAAAATACTTGGAGTTAATATTAGCACAGAAGGAAACATGTGGCAGAAGGCATGGTCTAAGAAAGTAGCAGAAATTCAGTACATGCTAAATGGCAATGAAAAAAATCGGTCTTTAACAGTATTCCAAAGAGCAACATACATCAACATGTATTGCATCCCCCGACTCCTCTATCTTGCACCCATAACCCCCCTCCCGGATTCCCTGGCGACAGAAATTGAGAAACATATTTGGAGGTTTGTATGGCATGGTAAGGTTGAAAAACTAAACAAGGGAATGCTCTATCAACCTAAAGATAAAGGTGGAAATGGAGTTTTGGATTTTCGGTCAGCCTGCAAGAACCTCCTAATAAGAAATACCATTGACTCCCTAAATGGAGGAAATCATTCTATTTTAACAAGAGAGTGGATAATAAAAGCACTGAATGAAGAAGATTTTCCAGAAACAAAGATCCCAATGTATGCACAAAACATTTTTAAAGCTATACAACAGGCAAAAGAAACTGGCCTGTTAGAAGTAGAGGAAAAAATGAAAAAACGTGAAATTGGAAATTTGCTGGAATTGACAGGAAATGAACCAATTTATCATGTAAAGGAAAAAGAACCTTTTATAAATTTTGAAACAGCATTTAGTAACCTCCACGCCTTCCCCATGGAAACAAAGGTGAGAGAAGTTATGTTTATGATAATACATAGGATTATGCCGTATAGAGATAGAATTGCGCGTTTTATTAGAAGTGAAAACCCAAGGTGTCACCTCTGTTCAGAGGTGGTACTAGATGGACTATCTCATGAATTTTTGGAGTGTGAAAAAAATGAAAATATTTTTAATTTTGTTTTTGAGATAGTAAGAAATTTAGGTGTGAGTATAGAAAGTGAGGAGGATAAAAAAAAGGATTATAAAGTTAGATATAAGGGAAAAATGGAGGATAAAAAGAAAAATATGGTGTGTTTTATAGTAGGAAATTTATGCCGGTATGTATGGAGTAGAAGAAAAAGAAAGGAAAAAATAAATATCGATATTTTTAAAAAGTTTTTGGATAAAGAAGTAGATTTTTTGAGAATAAGTAATAGATTTGAGAAATATTTTGAAATGAACATTTATTAAATTATGTTTTTTTTTTTTTTTTTTTTTTTTTTTTTTTTTTTGGAATTTGAGCAGTTGAAAAGGGTTTTTAGAAAATGAGGAAATAAAGGAAAAAATTAAAAATGAAAAACTTTGTCTAAGTGTTGAGGGTATGTTTGTGTAAGATGATGTTCAGACAAAGTTTTTTATTTGGGCGTTTTTGAGGTAAGAGAGAGTAATTTGGCAGGATGGGATTATAAGGTAACCAGAGGGATTTTGGAGGCAAATTAAAGTATTTTCTTGGAGTTTGATAGTTGCTGCCACCGTGGAAGGGGTTCCCTATACCGGAAGGGCACCCTGCAAAGCGGCTAGGCAGATGTTGTATTAATGTTGGTTAATTGGTTGTAGAATGCCCCCAAATGAAATCTGTAATGTATTAACTGCTCAAATTTATAGTTTAATTGTTATGATAATGTAAAGTTAAAAAATTTGTAGGTTTTTTTTTTTTTTAATTTTTTTTTTTTTAGGTTAGGTGGTACATAAATGTTGTTGTCAGTTTCGGAAATAATGAAGTTAGTACCACTGAGAGGAGAGGAGGTGGGTTTAAAAAAAAATATTAAAAAAAAACAAAAAAAAAAAAAACTCTAAACAAAAGCTCTTAACTAAAACTAAACTAAACTATAACTTTAACTAAAACTCTAAGCTAAGACTCTAAACTAAAACTCTAAACTCTAAACTAAAACTCTTAACCAAAACTAAACTATAACTCTAACTAAAATTCTAAATTCTAAACTAAAACTCTATAGTCTAAACTAAAACTCTTAAGTAAAACTAAACTAGACATCTAAACTGAAGCTCCTATCTAAAACTAAGCTAAACTATAACTCTAACAAAAACTTTAAGCTAAGACTCTAAACTAAAATACTAAATTCTCAGCTAAAACTAAACTAAACTATAAATAGAACTAAAACTCTAAGCTAAGACTCTAAACTAAAACTCAAACTCTAACGAAAACTCTATGCTAAGACTCTAAACTCTAAACAAAAACTCTTAACTAAAACTAAACTAAATTATAACTCTAACTAAAACTCTAAGCTAAGACTCTAAACAAAAACTCTAAACTCTAAACTAAAACTCTTAACTACTATAACTCTAACTAAAACTATAAGCTAATACCAAACTGAAACTCTAAACTAAAACTCTTAACTAAAACTAAACTATAACTCTAAACTAAAACTCTTAACAAAAGTTAAACTACACTATAACTCTAACTAAAACTTTAACTCTAAACTAAAAATCTAAACTAAAACTCTTAACTAAAATTAAACTAGACTATAACTCTAACTAAAACTCTAAGCTAAGACTCTAAGCTAAAACTCTAAACTCTAAGCTAAAACTCTTAACTAAAACTAAACTGCAACTCTAAACAAAAACTCCTTACTAAAACTAAACTACAACTCTAAACTAAAACTCTTAACTAATACTAAAATAAACGAAAAGTGTAACGAAAAACTCTAAGATAAGACTCTAGGCTAAAATTCTAAACTAAAACTTTTAGCTAAAACTAAACTTCAAGTCCAAAGACACAACTGCAACTAAACTAAACTATAACTCTAACTAAAACTGTAAGCTAATATCAAACTAAAACTCTAAACTAGGGAGCGGAGCTCTTTGGGGGCCCAGGGAGAGGGGGACCCTTTGGAGGGCTCAGGGAGGGCCCTTTGCAAGTCCGGGGGGAGGGGGCCCTTTGGTTGCCCGGGGGTAGAGGGGCCCTTTGGTGTTGGAGTAGGGGACCTCACAACACTGTTCAAATTGAACTTGTGTATTTTAACAAACACAGAGTTTCACCCCAAATCATCTTCTAAAATGCCTCAAACTGTTTCGCCCAAAAATCCCTAAAATGGTGTATTAATTTGTTTTGCCCAAATAATCCCCTAAAAGTAATTTCTGCGTGTTCCTTTGTTTTGGCATCCCTGTGCTGTCACGTTTGAAATTCCCAGGAAACCATTTCCCGCTTAAAATATGTTCAATTTGTCTTGATCTCGTATGAATTTCTAAAAATACATCTAAGGTGTTCCTACTTGCACTATTAAGTTTCGAAAGAATATTAATTTATCTCTCAGACCTAAAGACCTGAGTAGCCATATTTAAAAATATATCTAAGGTGTTCCTACTTCCACTATTAAGGTTTCGAAAGAATATTAATTTATCTCTCAAACCTAAAGACCTGAGTAGCCATATTTAAAAATAGAATATTAGTTTATCTCTCAGACCTAAAGATCAAAGAAGCCATATTTAAAAATAGAATATTAATTTATCTCTGAGACCTAAGGACCTGAGAAGCCATATTTAAAAATGAAATCCCCTCATGATAGAATTCCCCACCGACTATGCAAATCAATTTCTCAGAAATCCTGTCCCCTCTTGTCCCAGTCGATTATGCAAATCAAGTTCCCAGAAATTCTCTCCCCTTTGTGGATCAATAATCCATGAATAAATTATGTCCTGTTTGTATTGGATAAGGGGTTCTATTGAGGTTTCAAAAAACAAAATCTTACAGTTGTAATAAATTTTATTTCACCGATCATTTATCTTATTCTTGATAGCCTTTTTACTCCATATATACTCAATGTCTATACTTTAGAAATATTCCTCTTAATTTTGATCGACTCCATACAAAGGATTCTTTTTGACAGGAGGACAACGTGAGGGAACAGGAATATGTTTATTTTTATTCTTTCCAATTTTTAATATACTGCATAGTTGGATGCTAGCCAATCATACTAATTTCATTATTTTGTCATTAAACAAATCATAGCAATACAAGCAGCGAGTGAGGTGAGAATAGTTTACTTAGGGGTTAAAAATTACGAGATACAAAAGGAAACTTAAGAAAGCTAGAAACATGAAACTTATTTACATGCATTCTTGGAAAAGAATAACATTGTTAAGGAATTGTATGATTTATAGATTTTATATTTTCCATAAATATTCCTATAGCGTAGCTGCCTGTAGCCTAGTTAATTTTATTCATGGAAAGGAATAACATTTTGTAGGTATTATACCGCTTTTAAGCTTCAACCTAGTTGTCCTTCTTGGAAAGGAAAAACATTTTGAAGGAATTAACACTTACAAATTTCTGTCAAGTTTATCTTCTCTGTAGTTTATTATAAATTATAAATATTTTTAAATTTTATTTCAGTAAAGTTTGTAGTTACAGCCACTTCTTATTTACATTTTTTTACACAATTTATTGAAATGTTTTTTACTTTCATTTTTGATCTTTCATCTACTATTGCTGTTATATACTCTTTTGTGAAGTAAAAATGGATGAAAGATCTCAGTCTTCCACTTTTGTTATTCAACACTTATAATTTAAATTTTAAAATTGAAGTCAGATTAAATACTTAAGATATTTTTTATTTTTGTAGATTTTTCCTCCGTATAAAAGGATTTTACGCGAGAAGAGGACATCCTTTTAACGGCAAAAGCACAAGTAAAGACTTATTTTTCGTGTAAATTTAGTTCTATTCTATTAAATACTTTTTCTCTGATTCTTTCAAATATGGCTATAGCTTGATTCGACTTTAGTTTTCTATTGTCTAGAACTTAATAATAGTAAAAGATATGAAAAGGGTCAACTCTATGAAGTTTGATTGTAAGCTATATTTTGATTTAAATGAATCCTAATTCTACTTCATATTCAAACAAATCATAATTTATTTCTTTAGAGATATTATAACCTAGCCAACTTCATTATATCACCTGAAAACATAAGTGAAAAATTAATTAAACAAACTTACATAAGTGATAACCATGGACAAGAAGTATATAGAGCTATGGGACTTACAGACACGTATTTACATGCGCTGCTAGGGGAGCATATTAAGAAATCGGGTTTGATGCTAGGGGTGGAGAGGCATGGCTGTGCATAACTTGACATTTGGGCATTGTTTTCACGAATTTCAGTGCACCTATGCACAACTAACAGCGCATCCAGAAGATCCAGAAGCAAATATGCGCTATTTTCTTCATAAAAAACCTTATATGTCATCAATAATATCTTAGGAATATTTTGAACAAAAATAGCTATTTCAAAATTTGGTCGGGTCCATTTGAGGAAACAAGGTGTAAGGGAGGTGGGTTGGTGGCCCTCTCTTAACTATTGACTCTTAAAAGGGAAAGAGATTACTAGTCAAATGAGCTGTTTTTTGAAAATGAGGAGTATTTTGAAAAAGACCCAAAAAACCATCAAAACTTATGGTTGTTATGACCTTTAGTTTTCTATTGTCTAAAATTTAGTAACAGGAAAAAATTAATTAAAAAAAAAATAACTTTATATAAGAGATAACCATTCACAAGAAGTATATAGAGCTATGCTCGCAAATGCGCTGCAAATGGGAGGATATTAGGGGGTCGGGTGTAATACTAAGGGGTTGGCGGCGCTGGTTGTATACAACCTTCTCGTGGTGGTCCTGATTTCACTAATCTTAGTACACAACTATAAAAACAATAAAACCTTATTGCCTGTATGACCTTTAGTTTTCTATTGTCTATAACTTAGTAAAAGAAAAAAAAATATTTAAAAAACTAAAATAACTGTGCACAATATAAAACCATTCACAAGCAGTATATAGATCTATATTTCAATTTGCGCTGCAAATGTGAGGATATTAGGGGGTCGTGTTTAAAGCAAAGGGGTGGGCAGGGCTGGCTGTGCGCAATCTTCCCGTGGTGGCCCTGTTTTCATTAATGTTAGTGCACAACTAAAAAACAATAAAACGTCAAAATTTGATTGCCTTCATGACCTTTAGTTTTCTATTGTCTAAAACTTCGTAACAGAAAACAAAATAATTACAAAAAACTAAAATAAATTTACATTAGAGATAACAACTCACAAGCAGTAGGCTAGTAGCTATCCTCCTAATAGGGGGTCGGATTTAATGCTAGGGGTATGTGTCCTTTGATTCATATCCAAAGTTTATATGACCACCTCTTCCCTTAAAAATTTATATGCCCCCGCAGAATAAGTTATAGCCCTTTTACTGGGCTCTGGAGGGGGGGGGGGTATGTTGACCTCTAAGTGTTTGTTATCTGTTTGTTGGACTACTTCAAACCAACCGAAAATCTCAAAATTTTGATCGGATGTGCATTCGGAATAAAGGGTGTGCGTGTGGGGGGGGGGGGGTTAAATACCCTCAGATCCCTTTTAAATCATAAAAAAGGTAACTAGAATTTTCAACTTCCAATCAAATGAGCCACTTCTGAAGTTTATACGACCTCTCTTTACACAAAAACCTTATATGTCCCGGGACATAACATAAAACGCCGGCCCTCGGGCTCTGGGGGCATGCGTCAACCTCGAAGTTTTTATTATCTGATTTTTGAACTATTTTTAACAAAAGGGTCATCTAAAAATTTGTATTGGATCAGTAGCAGATCCAGACGGGGAGTGAGGACAAGTTTATTGGATCAACCTATTTTGCCCCCCCCCTACAAATTTTTTCGGATCAACTTATTTTGCCCCCCCCCTAAAAAAATCTTGGACCCGCCCCTGTATGGGATGGGTTCGAAAAAAGGCGTTGGGGGGGGGGGGGGTTCTAATTGCCAATCGATCTCTTTTGACACTTTAAAACTGAACTAGAACTTTCAGTTTTCAATAAAATGAGCCCTCTCTGAAGTTTATACAAGCATCCCTTCTATAAGAACCATATATGCCACCAGGCAATAACTTGCAATGGCTGTCCCCGTGCCCTGGGGGTTGTGTCGACTCTGGAGTTATAATATCTGATGTTTGAACTATTTTTAATAAAATGGCAATCTTAAAATTTTTATCGGATGGGTTTGGGGGAAAAGGCGCGGAGGGGGGAAGGGCTAATTGCCCTCCGATGTCTTTTGACTCTGGAAAGTGAACTAGAACTTTTAACTTTCAGTCAAATGAGTGCTCTCTAAAGTTTATAAGTGCATCTTCTCTATAAAATACAGATTTGCCCCAGACATAACTTACAGTGCCTGCCCCCGGCCCTGAGGGTTGTGTAATCACCGTATATTTTGTTATCTGACCTTTGAACAATTTTTTACAAAAAGGCTATCTCAAAATTGTCATCTGATGCATCTCGGCTAAAGAAAAGGGCGTGTGAGAGATGGCTAACTGCCCCCCCCCCCGATTACCTTTGACTCTTAAAACGTGAACCAGAACTTTCAATTTGCAATCAAATGAGCCCTCTCTGAAGTTTATATGAGCATCCATTCCATAAGAGCCATATATTACCTCAGGGCATGGCTTACAACGCCTGCCTCCGAACTCTGGGGGGTTATGTCAGCACCGGAGTTTTTTTGTATCTCATGTTTGAACTATTTTTTTAAATGGCTATCTCAAAATTTCTATCGGATGGGTTTGGGGGATAAAGGTGTTTAGGGGGAGGGGCTAGTTGCCCTCTGATTTCTTTTTACTCTTAAAAATTTAACTAGAAATTTCAATTTCCAATCAAATGAGCCCTCTCTGAAGTTTATACGAGCATTCCTTCCATAAGAACCATATATGCCCCCAGGGCATAACTTACAACGACTACCCCCGGGCCCTGGGCGGTTGTGTCAACACTAGAGTTTTGTTTTCTAATCTTTTAACTATTTTGAAAAAATGGACTGTCTCAAAATTTCTGTCTGATGCATTTGGGGGAAAAGGTCGTGGAGGGGGGATAGTTGCCCTCAAATCTCTTTTGACTCTTAAAAAGTGAACTAGAACTTTCACTTCCCAAGCTAATGAGTCCTCTCTGAGGTTTATACGAGTATCCTTCCATAAGAAACATATATACCCCAAGGGCATAGCTTACAACCCCTGCCCCTGGGCACTGGAGGGTTGTGTCGACACAGGAAATTCCTTTATCTGACTTTGAACTATCTTCAACTAACTATTTATCTCAAACTTTTTATCTGATGCATTTGGGGAAAAAGGGCGGGGGGAGGCTGGCTGTCCTCTGATCACTTTTGACTCTTACAGAGTGAACTAGAACATTCAATTTTCAATCAAATGCGCCCACTCTGAAGGTTATACGATCATCCCTTCCATAGAAACCTTATATGCCCCCAGGGCATAAGTTACAACGCTTGCCCCCAGGCCCTGGGGGGTTTTGTCGACATCGGAGTTTTGTTATCTGACTTATGGACTATATTTGACAAAATGGCTATCTCAAATTTTTTCTGATGAAATAGGGGGAAAAAAGGCGTGAGGGGAGGGGGGTTGTAGTTGTCCTCCTATCTCTTTTGACTCTGAAAAAGTGAACTAAAGCTTTTGATTTAGAATCAAATGAGCCCTCTCTGAAGTTTATATGAGCATACCTTCTATAAGAACCATATATGCCCCCAGGGCATAACTTACATCGCCTGCCCCTGGGCCCTGGAGGGGTCGACCCTGGAGTTTTTACTATATGACCTTGAAACCCTATCTAAAAAATGGATACCTCAATATTTTTTCGGATGTATTTGGAGGGAAGAGGTTGCGGGGGGGGGGGGAGGGGGGGTGGCTTGTTGCCCTTTGATCACTTTTGATTCTTTAAAAGGGCACTACAACTTTCAATTCCGAATCAAATTAACCCCTTAAGTTTGTACGACAACCCCTTCCATATGAAGTGCTTCTGGAAAAAAAAAATAATAAAAAACAAAACATTAGAGCTGTATGGCCTTTACTATAGGCAACGCTATAGCACGGCCTGTGAATGATATATTTCTTGATCTGTAATCAGTTCAATTTTGCCAAGTGTAATGAACTGATTCTCTTCACTAGTATTACTCGTAGTGAAAATTCATTCAAAACCATGTTGAAATTTAGAGAGAGGGGGAATGATGAACTGTTTCTCTTAACTATTGATAGGGAAAAACATCTTCAAAATTATCCTGAAATGTCGGGGGAGGGAATGGTGAAGTGACTGTCTTCACTATTGGTATGAAAAATATAATTAAAATCACTTGGTGAGACTGGGGTTGCTCCAATATACTGTCTAACATCAAAGTCTTGGAATATTTCATTTATTAATCTCGATAAAATGTATTCATTTGGGGCTGCTTGAAAATTATCACTAAAGTCTTGAAGCTCATTAAATAAAAAGGAAGAGCTTATGGCTACACTGGACGTTGTTGGGACATAGAAATAGCCTTTATCTGGATTGGCACCTGCATGCATCGTTGTGAATTCAAGTTTTTCCAATTCCTTGTCAATTAAAAAGTCAAATCCTGTATCATTTTCTGTAGTCCAATTGTCGGTTGTAGAGGCGTAGAAATTGAATATATCTAGGTTGGAGCTTGTAGACATCATTGTGAATCAAGATTTTTGGAATTGCTTTCCTTTTAAAACGTGAAATTCTGCATCATTGTCTATAAGTGGATCTTCGCTTGTAGGGGCATAGAAATTGCCCGTACCTGGACCGGAGGATGTAGGGGCGTAGTAACCACCCATATCAGGTTTGGGGGTTGTATGGGCATAGGAATTGCCTGAATCTGAGTTGCCACTTGTAGGCATTATAGTAGATGAGTTGCCTAACTCAGGGTCAAAAGAGTAATCATACAGCCCCTTTTTCTCTGGAGGGAATTGATCCTAAAAAATATACAAAACATCATCAGAATCATGATGAATGGCTTCAATACGGTCATCTTTTGTTATCTTTAACAGTCAATAGCTTATGAGAAGCTGAAAATTTTTGTTCTTAGGCAACCATTAAATATTCAAGCTTTTGGTAAACATGGTTAGACATTTTTTCCTGAAAGTCGCAATTCTAAGAATAGAACCATCTAGCATATGTTCTTGTAATGAAATATACGTCCTACCCTGAGAAAAATTTGCAAACAATGATGTATTTATGCATGAGATGTTTATATCTTCGAATAAACAATATTTCTCCTAGCCAGAAATAATGTCTTACAGTTCCAACCGGGAGGTAGTGTTTTTCACTAGAAAATACTGTGTGTGTGGGAGGGGCATAGCTTAGAACCCGTATAAAGTTCAGATAATGTCTAGAGTTTGGCTCTCAGACTAAAGGTCAGAAGACATATGCTTATATACGTGAAAACATTAGTGTGATGAATGCTCCTAGGGGCAAGGTCAATGAATGAAATTCCTGACGGCATAGCCACACCAAAAAGTGAACAGTATTGCTGAAAAGGATTTGGGGTCATAAACACACCTCACTCCTTCTACTGTCTATTAAGAATTCAATCTAAACTAAAATTAAAAATCGTTAGAGGTATAATTACAATAACAATTTATTTTTGACCCACTAACAATACAAAAAAGTCAAGTAACAAAATAAAATAAAAGGAAAAGACATACAAAACATCTATTGCAAGCGTCATAGCTATTAGTCTGTGGAAACAGTTTGGGATGATGGAGCTATCTTGAGACTAAAAAAAATTCAAAATTATACTTTTGCAAAGTTAAAAGCTAGTCCTTGATTGCGAGGCTGAGCTCATAGACAAGTGCGACCCGTCAAATTCAAATCGTGTTAAGAAACATGAATTTGTTGCAGTCTCTTGTTCACCCTCAACGAGACTCAAGTAATACGATACAAATGGTAGATGTTTGGAAACAAGGTAGATATTTGGGCGGGGAGTATTACATGGGTGCAGCCTTGATAGCACTTATTAAAACAGCAAGTAAGTAAATTTCAAGATTGCACAATATATTTTATCCCTTGTCTGTTTCACCATAGATCATACAGCCATTGGTACGGGTTTAATGTGTTCGGTTTGCAGGGGGAATTTTTTTATAGGGAAAGATGTGGTTCCGCGACCGCAATTCCCTTATTAGTCCCAATTCAATGAGGGATAGTTTTTGGTGGTTGCCCATAAATCCCTTAATTTAAACGTCAAGTAACAATGCCTTCTACTGATTTATATTCACTATTACAACTATGATTTGAATTTCATATTGCCCGCGATAGCAAAATTTCAAAGAGGTGAAGTTGTTGATTGTGTTGGGTAAGTTTTTTGTATAAAATCCTATCCAAATCATTTGAAAAACTGCTAGTCTTATATATTTTTTTCGAAGTATATTGAAAATGGTAATGTACACTTGAACAAAATCTATTTTTTAGATTCATTTAGCTTTTTGACCACACCTTTTAATAAATTGATTCAAGCGCAAAAAGCGACAGTTTTAATAGTTTCTCCCTTTTGAAGTAACACTTTTCAGATGATAAAAATGTATGGTTGATTGACGTGCAAAGACATTTATTCTTACGAGCATTACAATTCCATCTTAAAGTTTCGTGAGGAAAAATAGCCCCCGATCGAATCGTATTATGATTCACTTCATGATCGTCGTTGCACCCCTGATGAGAAGACTTCGCTAACAAAAAGTTTAGTTTAATAGAGGGTGTAAAAATGGGAAGGATTATTGTAAATTGTACATGCCAAGTGATGTTTTGAAGTTTATGTTTGACGTTATGTACAGAAACACGGATAAAATTTATTAGGAATTTGGGCGGGGTTTTGTTTATTATTTCTCTACTCCTAATATAGTAATGGATTTAATTTTTAAAATCAGAACAGCAAAAATAGGATTGACATCGCCAGGGGGTGGTAAACGCCGGCCACCCCTGATTTATTGTTGCTTTCAAATAGTTTTTTTTATTGATTTTAGCCTGGAAAATGATCCCTCTCCACAAGCCACGCTTCACTCAAATTGTTCATTATCATTTCGCAACTTCGGAAATCAATTGTTCATTTCGATAGCGGTGTGGGGCCCGGTTTGGCCCAATGGTTCCAATCACCCTTTTTCCAGCCCTGATAATATGCATTCCATTTCAGTAAACTTTACTGCAATAAACTTAGATAATGAGGGCTAAACTGTTAATGTTTGATAAAGTGCAGTTCCCTATTAGTTACTAGAAGTAAATCGCACTATCCTAATTGCTTTTCTCTATAGACATGGATTTATTTGGTATGCTAAAGTTTTTCACACCAACTTGTCTTTGGATAATCTTTCTTAATGAAAATGGAATTTGTCCTTGCCTTATGTGTCCGCGTCCCGTTCAGTGTTGCCAACGTGGTACAATTGTACCGTTTTTGGTACAATTTAGACGTACTGGTACAATGCGGTAAATTTGATTTTTTTTTTTTTTTGGTACAATCCAAATTTTAACGTCGTTATTGGCGAAGTTTGTTTTGAAGATCTGTGCGAAATCATCAAGAAGCATAAATTCTCGATAATAGTTGATGAAAGCACAGACTTGTGCAACAATAAGAGCCGGGTTATAGCTGTTTGCGTAAAAGTTCAGCAATGTACAGTCGAAGATATTTACCGGCCTTAACTAAACTACTTTTTGAAGAAATTGGAGCTCCAAAAGCAAACCTAATACGATTTGCCACAGACAATACAGCGGTTATGACGGGGGAGCAAGGTGGTATTCAGGCGAAGCTGTCAGAAAACTGCTCAAGTTTTTTTGTACTTGGTTGTTCATGCCATTCCATTCACATATATGCTAGTGCTGCCGGCAAACAATTGCCAAAAGAAATTGAACATTTTTGTCAAGATGTATACGGCTATATTTGTCGCATCCCAAAACGGGCCAGTGAGATTGTAAAATTACAAAAGTAAATGGAATCGAAAGAACATCGAATTTTGAGAGATATAGCAACTCAATGGCTGTCCAGACAAGCCGTTGTTGCTCGATATTTGTGCAAGTGGGATTGCTTGACTCTATTCTTCCATGTGTAAAAGTCATAAAGAGGCCAACAAGCCGGGGAAGGTAACTGCCCTATTAAAAAATCTGCTGTCAGTGGTTTTTAAGGCTTACTTTGCCTTCCTGGTGTACATTTTGAAGTATATCAAAGACCTAAACAAGCAATTTCATGCAGAAGACACCGAGATTCATCTCGTCTTTAATCATTTTTCTGAAGTGTACAAGACAATAGCATCCCACTTTTTGTTGCCTAGCTATACCAAAGAAAGTGATTCTCGTCTCATAAACCCAAATGACACAAACTACTACGTCGATGTCAAGGACGTGGAATGTGGGGACCGAATGGAAGTGATTTTGCCCAAGAAAAGGTATCTCTATCTGCTTCAATTGGGTTTCAAAAAGAGTGTAGGAAATGCTTGATCGTGCTCTATGATGCAATGACAAAGCATTTTTTTCAACTCCAGGTATTCATAGGTAATAAACTTCGATAGGCTTCATCAACGCTATGCTATGGGAGTAGAGTAAAATCAGTCAAACCTGGCACCGCTTCTGTCGCAGTTTCTGAATTTACTGAGTAATAATGACCTGGTAGATATCTTACAACAGTGGAAGAGGTTACCTTTTTGCTCTGAGCTTGGTATTTCGATTGACTCAGATCCAGCGGTGTTTTGGTCTCGGGTTTACAGGCAAAATGATTTTAATGTGTCAAAGCGTTTTCTTCTGCTTGGGTGTTTCACTTAAGCCTACTTGTTCTCCCACACACTTCCACTGTTGCTGAGTGAAGTTTTTCAGCTGTCAATCTGAACAATGCCAGCATAAGAAATCGTTTCGATTTCACCGCCTTGAAAGGGCTTTTCAGTGCAAAACAAATTGTCTCAAAGAATTGAAAACCACCCTTGAAAATGGTTATGCATCCAATATGGAAAAACTGGGGAAGCGGATATGAAACAGCTTGGCTACAAAAGGAAACAGCAGAAAAAATGAACAGCTAGCACAAATGTTCCTCTGTTTTGTTGGTTTTAATGTTACAGCATGTTTACCTTTGTATGGTTTATTCTGATTTCTTGTGCAATATAGTCGAAATACTTCTGTTAAAGTAATTTAGTTATAATTGATAGAATTGACCAAGAACTTATATAGAATGACCAGTGAATTAAGTGGTCAGTGCTTAACTCGCCATTGCGTAGCCTAGTGCGTGGACACATGGGAATATGTGTTGTTAGCCATTTTCATGGCATGATTGCTGATACTGTTTTTCAGCTTTTGGTGCTCGTTACTCATCCTAAAGGGGGATTATAAGTTTTTGACACTAGGTTATTGGCTTTCTTACTTTATCTATTATTTGGCTTAATGCCCAAAATTTCAAAAGAAAGGATTAATCCCAATAATCAGCTTTGAGAACGTTTTCAGAATATTTTACTAAAACCTTCTTCTAAAATGCTTTTAGCGGTTTGAGACTGCTATTTTGTTAAGCTGAGAAAGGCTATTGAGGCATTCTTCATATTTCAAGCTATGAGGTTGCTACTTTTGCGACGCGAGCGTTAAATTTCTAACCTACTGTTCAGATAGTATAAATTAATCTTTTGTGGTACAACTTTGGTCGGAAAACTGATACAATTTGTCCCGAATACTCCGCAACGTTCACACATGATTATTGATAATTTAAATATAAAAAACATGACTTCTATTATTAAATTTCAAGGACTCTCTGGTAAATATTTGCTCATTTTGATGAATCTTTTAGTGGTTAACCAAACCTAAAGAAAAGTATTTTAAATAAAGTATGTTAAATATTGTAAAAGGTACCTTAACAGAGGGACAAGGTGAGCACATTACTCAATGCCTGTTTTTATCTTCTTTCCAACTGTTTCACTTGCAAGTCCAATTTAACCCTTTCAATGGAGATAAAAGTGGGGTAATTTTTTCGCAGTTCATATTATTGACTTACGAATAAAGTAAACATACCACTTGATGCCTTTTTTTATGCTCCTCTTTCCACATATAGCCTAATAATAATTTTTGTAAGAAATGAATTTTACCCCCATCCCTATATATACCAATTCAGGGTATATATTTGCACATTATATATTTCTGATGCAAATGAGAGGTAAGTTGAAACTTTACCCCACCCCACCCACCCCCTAATGTGTAAATATAGCCTATACTCTGAAATTGTATATACAGGGGTGCAGGTAAAATTCATTTCCAACAAAAATGATTATTATATTTGGAAAGAGCATAAAAAATGCATCAAGTGGTATGTTTACTTTATTTTTAAGTCAGTGATATGAACTACAAAAAATTTACCTAAAGTGTAATTATAAGGAGATGTAATGTAAGGAGAGGAGAATTTTAAAAAGCAACAGTGCAAGAAAGTTTTGAAAATCTGCATTATACTGGTAAGACACAAGAAGATTTATGTAATAATAATCACATCCTGTATAGTTTGTACAATTTGGTATACTTATGCATGACATAGAAGCAGCAACAATCAACATTAACCATTGCCTATAAAAGGTTTATTGTTTTATCAATAAACTGCAACTAATTTTTTTTTTACTATTACTGACAATTAAAATTATTTTTTTGAGGGGGCGCATGTCTAGGGTTGACTAAGGAAGGGGGGGGGGCTGAAAATGTCAAGAATGTAATTCATATATACATAAAAGACTCATGCTTCTTCTTTTTGGCAATACTCTGCTTCTCCCTTTCATCTTGCTCTTTTTCACATTTTTTTTCTTGTTCCTTTTAAATTCTACTTTAGCTACTTTTGGCTATCTTGTAAAGGGGTTAGGTTAGGAAAATGAAACTTTCAAGGATGGGTCTACAGGCTAAAGCATGTCCTGGGAATGTATTTTGAAGTACCTACCTCCACTGTTTCTCCCTCTAGAATGTCTGGACCTTTGATGACCTTTAAAAAATGTGTGTTATAAAAGTAAAACCTTGCAAAATAGATAGTCTGCTTAAATGAAGTACAACAAAAACATTTTTAGCTTCACAACTTTGCTCAATCCCAATTTATAAGGTTTTAAAGATATGACAATACATTTACTAAATTTTGAAAAAAAAAAACATTGATATGGCTTAAAATTTTACTCAAATAACAGGAATTAAATTTTCAGAACTAAAGCCAGAGAAAAGGAAACTGATAACTGGAAATTAAGATAAAATGTTGTTGTGTAAAATTTTCAATATGGATAGACCTGTCATGTAGGCAAAATTTCAGGACCCTCTAGAGAGAGAAGGGGTGGAGGTAGATCCCAGGATATACTTTAGCCTGTAGACTACTACTACTACTACTACTAACAACTCACCACAGCACCAAGCTGCCTGAGGCCAACACAGCTACACATGCTCCTCCTCCACCCCAATCTATTCAAAGCCTCCCTTTTTACACCCGCCCATGAAGTTCCCATTTCCTTTAAATCTTTCTTTATGACATCCTCCCACCCCAGACAGGGATGACCTGCTTTCCGTTTAGCCCTAGATGGTTGGCTGAAAAGAACAATCTTTGGCAATCTGTCATCCTTCATCCGCACAACATGCCCTAGCCTCCTCAACCTTTCTTTCATTATAGCCCTAGAAAGTGGTATTGAACCACATTTTTTGTATAGCCTATTGTTTGAAATACAGTCAGTCAGCCGGGTACCCAGAACAATCCTTAAGCAATTTCTCTGGAAAACATCTAGCAAATCTGTGTCCGCTTTTTGGAGCATCCATGCTTCAGAGCCATATTTGACCACTGTCATCACTGTAGCTTCTAATATTCTAATCTTGGTTTGCAGACTTATCTTCCTATTCTTCCAGACTTTTTTGAACTGTGAAAAAACACCCTGAGCCTTGGCTATTCTATATTTAACATCTTCACTGCTCCCACCATCTTTACTAATAATACTACCAAGGTAAGTGAAGCTGCCCACCTGATCAATCTTTTCATTACCCAACATCACCATTTCATCTTCACTTATTCCTAGCCTTAGTGACTTAGTCTTACTAACATTAATTTTCAAACCAATTCTAGCACCCTGAACTCGCAAAACCTTTAAAACTTCATTCATTTTGCTCACACTTTCATCTAGGATGCTTAAATCATCAGCATAATCCAAGTCCAGGAGACTTTTTCCTCCCCATTTGATTCCGTGGTCTCTCATTGCCTTTCCTGTGCTCCTTAAAACAAAGTTCATCAAAATAATCCATACAAAGGGGGATAGAACACAACCCTGCTTAACTCCTGATTTAATACAAAACGAGCTGCTAACCTCATTTCCTACCTTAACCGCAGCAGTGTTATTCTCATACATAGCACTAATCACTTTAATATATTTGTCTGGTATACCATACAAGGATAAAACCTTTACTAAAGCTCTTTTATCAACAGAATCGAACGCTTGCTCATAATCTATAAAACTGAGGACCAAAGGTGTTTGAAAACTCAGGCACTTCTCAATTATTAGCCTAAGAGTGAAAATTTGGTTGACACATCCTCTACCTTTTCTAAAACCGCACTGCTCTTCTCTTAAAACATTGTCTACTGCATCTCTCAGTCTAAAAAGTATCATATTACTAAGTAATTTACTACCTAAAGAGACCAGACTAATGCCTCGATAATTACCACACTCACTTTTGTTACCTTTCTTATAAAGTGGCTTAATTAAGGTTTTCCTAAAATTGTTAGGTACTTCCCCTTTTTCAAAAATCATATTCATAATCTTCAGTAACTTATTTCTAACCTCAGAGCCACCATATTTAAGAAACTTATTTACCACCCTATCAGCACCTGGAGCCTTATTATTCTTTAATCCTTTTAGTACTGTTGCTAATTCCTCCTCACAAAACAAATCTTCCTTCATATCCAAGGTATCACAAACTTTTTCATTTTCCTCTATATTTTTCCCTGCAACTCTATCTTGGTTAAGCAAGTTCTCAAAATGTTTGGCCCATCTCTCTTTAGTTTTTTCCTTATTGCTAATTGTGACCCCATTCCTATCTTTAACTGGGACAAGTCTGGATTGACTACTCCCTCTCAGTTTGTTAACATGCCAGTACAATATTTTACTATTATGCTGTTTAGCTGCATCTTCCAGATCCTCAGCAATTTTATTCCTAGCCTCCACTTCACACCTCCTTAGTTCATATTTTAATGCTTTCTCTACTTTCTTTACATTTCTTTTGTTTTCATACAATCTATCTCTCAGATAATTCTTGTACAAGTCCTTTCTCCTTTCTATTAAACATAAAGCTTTTTCACTAATATTCTTAGCTGCAGTTCTAGCTTTCTTCCCTAATACACCTTCAGCAACTTCACAAATTATTTTTCTAAAATTATTCCAACCATCTTCCACATTATCAAATTTTAAACTCTCAAGATTAGCATTCAACTGTTCCTGGAAAGTTTCTCTCAAATTCTCATCCTGGAGTCTACCAACATCATAACTTCCTGGGAGGTAGTTACCCTTCCGATATTTCAGCTTTAAATTAACCCTTGACACTACTAGATGGTGATCTTTACTTTTAACATCAATAACAGCACCCTTATATACCCTAGTATCTTGTATTGATCCTGCCAGTCTTCGGTTTACTATAACATAATCAATAAGGTTTGCTGTCTTACCATCACGTGAATACCATGTTAACTTATGAGCCATTTTATGACCAAACACCGTATTGGTTATAGCTAGATTGTTATACCTACAAAATTGCAAAAGTCTGTATCCATTACTGTTTTCTTTTCCTACACCAAATTTACCTAGGCTGGGATACCATCTATCCCTATTTCTACCAACCTGGGCGTTAAAATCTTCCAGTAATAACATCATATTTCTACCTGGGACCCTGTCCATTTGCTCCTGTAATTGTAAGTAAAATTCATCTGAGTCACTAGTATCTCTGTCAGTCGGTTCTACAGGGGCGTATACTACTATAACTGATACCCTGAACTTTCTAGTCATAAAATGAGCAATTAGTATTCTATTATTAATACCTTCCCAGCCTAAACAAGACTTAGCAGCTTCCTTATTCATCATGAGCCCTACTCCCTGTCTATGTACCCCATCCTTCCTGCCTGAGTAAACTAATTCTATATCACCTAATTTCATGCTTCCTACCCCTGGGATATGAGTTTCTGAAATTCCTAATAAATCCAGTTTGAATCGTCTGAATTTGTCAGTCAAAATGTCGATACGATAGTCATTTTTTAATGTTGTAACATTCCAAGTTCCAATTTTCATGTTCTTTAAATCATTGAAATTATTTTCGCCTCAGGAAAAGCAATGATCCTGGATACCAGTGCAGGATGGGGATCACATATCTTCTCAAGTCTACACCGAAGTGCTTAAGCTGGCTTAGAACCGGACAGCAAGAAGTCCCTGGGACCTCCATGAATGGAGGCTTTGTGCAATCCTGGCCCATCTTGGTCACAACATGGTTTTCAGCACTTGGCGATGCTTTTCTATCAACAAGAGTCGAAATCCCGCACAGACAGTCTCAAGCCTATTACCTCCACTCATTATATATTCATGCCTACAAATATTATGCTACTACGGGGAGGCAACCTATAATAGATAAATCAGCTAGGAAGAGGTTTTTCAGCCCAAAGACGCCCATCAAAACATACCAAGCGCAGAAAAATTGTCCATTAGTCGGAATCCCGTGCAAATGCTGTGTCATTTACTAGGCTATAATTTCCTTGAGGGGCGCCACTCCTCAAGTGGGAATAGAGTTGACTGCAAGGTCCCCAGTCTTGCAGGTACCCCGAAAAGGTCAAGGCAGCCCTTTGCAGAGGCCATTGTCCATAGATCTGGCTCTTACACCCTGCCGCAGTTGTCCTCCTATGGAAGATCCTCCCGTGATGGTGTTCTGCATCACCATGCAATTTAACCCATTACTGGGAGAAGGTTTGCAACTCATGGGACTTGTGGACAAACCAGTGGGCCCTTTTGAGTGTACATTTGAGGGGCCTTCTTCCTCCTCCGCCTGTGTTTATGACCCCTGGCGAGGGTGCCCCAGTTTCTATTATGGACCCCCAGGGACAAGGTCCCCCCTTGGTCCGTGCCTCCTATGGAGGTACCCTACATATTTTCCTAACCCAACCCCTTTTCTAGATAGCCAAAAGTAGGTAAAGTAGAATTTTACCTTAAAGTGAAATATAAATTAATTTTCCATAAGAAATGGGTTCAGAGAAGTAGTTACAAACAGTTCCAAATCAGTTTGTTCTAAGTCATTGACCAGCCTATATTCAGCTGCCAATGATTAAAATGGTGAAATTAAACAAATGTAACAGCACTGGTCTACAGGTAGTCCTACTAAAAATAAAATCACTGAAATTCAGAAAACAACTTTAAAAAATTATAAAGTACCTACTTATATTCAGGGTCATAGCTACAGTTTTTATTTGGGCAGGGGGGGGGCATGAGGGGTTGCTATTGAAATATACGCTATTCAAGAAGTAGCAAAGAAAAGTAACTTTTTGACAAATATGGTACTTGATGAACTTAAAAAAAAATACACAATACATTATAAACAATAAATACACATTAAACAATCATAAATACTAAGTGCTGATGCTTGGCTTTTACTAAAATTGTGAGCAATGAGCCACTGCAGACAACAGTAGTATAGCTGCAAAGGTGAATATTGAATACGCTTGACTTTTTTCAGCCAGATTCACCACTAATGATACAGCACATATTGTCCTACACCCAGCAAAGGATGTTCAATCTTATAATTTAACCAAGTTCTTTTCTAATAGCCCCAGGTATCAAGCTATTCATTTGCTTGTAATTTTGAATTGATTTTGACTCTGTAAGATTTAATTTGTTGCACTAAACTTTTAATATACTGGATTTATTGGAATACTACCTATGATTTTTTATTAAATTTATTTGTTTGTGGGTTTGTCAATTGATATTAATAAATAGCATTGATGTCAGCAGGCCACATAAAGCCAAAACAAAAATCATAGGCAGCTCAATAGCACTGTCTAACTAAAGATACAGGATAAGTCAATTCATAGCCATAGATTGTGTAACATTATATTGTGATTTATCTACCACATTTAAATAGCAACCACATTTCAAATTAGAAAGTATTTGAAAAATAGAGTTAGAATTATTAAGTTATCCATTGGGCATTGTTTAACAAAAAATATACAGAAAATCTAAACAGTTCTTGGCATCATTGCAGTAAAAACCTTAAATTAATTAAAAATTACCAGGGATGCCAATTGGAAGGGAAAATTGACTCCTAGGGTTTGAAAATTTTCTTCCCCTTTGTATCTTTGTTTAAAAAAAACAAATTCTATAAAAATTGCAGAAAAGTTTTTCTTGTGTAAATCAGGGTATGGGGGTATATATTTTTGGAAGGGAGGCTCACTGCATATCATTTTTATGTCTATAATTCCCATCATATGCAAAGCTTGATCTCCTAGTGCTGGATGATAAAGATGATAACAGTAGAAAAAGAAAATAGGTTGGTACTGCTTATATGTGCACACAAAATAATTATATTTCTAAGTTGTGAGAAAAATATACATATTTTGTTTAAATTCACTTTATTCTATTCTCAGCAGACATTTTGTAGCATGGAATAAAGTGGAAAAGTAAAATTCTCCTAGACTCAGAACATGCTGATGATTTACATGTCCTAGCTGAAAGTGTTAGAAAATGAATAATTTGTTGGATGTTATGAGAGTTCAGAGGTGTTTATGAGAGTTTGAGGTGTTTTATTGTTAATCATAAATACAATGCCTTTTGATTTATTTTAAAGAATAATGGGCCAATTACATAATTGTGTAAGGGGGGCTGACATGCCTAATATCCCTAAAGACATGTTTGTTGGACCATTCTACTTTGCTGAACAGAATGATTGTCTCAAAATTTTGACTGGATGTATTTGAAAAATGAATGGGCTTGAGAGAAGGGCTGCTTGCCCTCCAATCTCTTTTTAATCCTTAAAAGGGCACCAGAACTTTTAATTTTGAATTGAATTAGCTCCTTTTAAAATTTTAATGGTATTTCTAGCTGTTATAGGGTGGTACTGCCTATGATATTCCTTACATGCCCTTTTGAAAACCTGCGTGCCTACAGTTTTTCCTTTAATTGAAACTCTTAAATGTTCCTTAGAAGTTTCATCTTAATACATATAGTGTCATTAGTTACATTAACTGTAGTGGCAGTATTAAAAGTATGCATATAGTGCCTTCTGGCTAGTTCAAAATCCCCCACAACTTACCCTTTAAGAAATAAACAAATAATATAAGTTGTTCTTCAGATATTGCTTTTTCACCTTTTATGATAGTCCATCTGCACATAGCACCTTTGGTTTCTTCAACATCCCCTTCAACACATGCTGAAATTTTCAGCTTAATACATACCATCACCCATTCCTGAAGCATTTTTGATGCATCCACTTGACAACCTGTGTAGGCATAGTGTGTTTTGGTTTAGTTCTATACAGCTTCTGTATTTTCACCTTAATATCCTTAGTTTTAATAGCAGTAGTAGTAGCAGTAGCTGTAGAATTGATTGTAGTAGCCAAAACTTTAGTGGCAGTATTAGTAATAATAGTAACAGTAGTACTAGTATGAGTAGAAGTAGCAGCATTAGGATACAAATATTTTCTTTTGGCTAGTTCAACATCCCTCAATATAAGTTGTTCTTCAGATATTGCTTTTTCACCTTTTATGATAGTCCATCTGCACATAGCACCTTTGGTTTCTTCAACATCCCCTTCAACACATGCTGAAATTTTCAGCTTAATACATACCATCACCCATTCCTGAAGCATTTTTGATGCATCCACTTGACAACCTGTGTAGGCATAGTGTGTTTTGGTTTAGTTCTATACAGCTTCTGTATTTTCACCTTAATATCCTTAGTTTTAATAGCAGTAGTAGTAGCAGTAGCTGTAGAATTAATTGTAGTAGCCAAAACTTTAGTGGCAGTATTAGTAATAATAGTAACAGTAGTACTAGTATGAGTAGAAGTAGCAGCATTAGGATACAAATATTTTCTTTTGGCTAGTTCAACATCCCTCACAACAAGCCCTGTTAGTTTCAACTTCACACCCCAAACTGTGAAGTAGGGCTGATAACCCCCATGCCTTCTCAAGACCAGAACATATTTGTGCTTCACTGAAAACAAAAACAAGTTTTTAATGTTTTCACTTTTTGACTATCATAAATAACAAATTGTCAAAATTTTAAGGAATAAATATCGGTATATGTCAATTAAACTGACAATCCATGGTCATTTGTTTTTTGTTTTTTTTTTTCAGTAAAGCACAGATTATGTTCTGGTCTTCAGAAGGCATGGGGGTTATCAGCCCTACTCATGTTAATTTCTGCTCGCTTTGGGTTTGAATTGGTTATTTATTGATATTTCTGTTTGTTGTGGGTTTCATTTATTTATTGATGGTGATTTGTGATAGTTTTTATGCTTGGTAGATTATTCAATTTCATTTCTGCTCATTTTTGGTTTAATGGGGTTCTTTGACTTTTCTTTGAAAAACTTGTTTTGTGGAAAAAGTTTTTTTTTCAATTAATCACTTTAAAAGGGCACTGGAACTTCTTATTTTTGATCAAATGAGCATAATCCTCTAGGATCACTGGTTCAATAGAATGTCTTCTGGGGAAAAACAAATAAGCACACATCTGTGATCTTTCTGTTGCAAAAAATGCAAAATTGTGGAATTTTGCATAATGGAATTTGAAACCTCTACAACAGTGTTTTCTTATAATCTCAATCTGATGGTTTAATTTTCATTAAGATCTAATGACTTTCTGGAGTGTTTCCTCTGTTTTCAGAAACTGCCAACTTTTCTCAGGCTTGTAGCTTTTAGTGGGTAATATCAAACTTTTATATTTGAAATTAGCATAAAAAGACAACTCTGTTGATGGATCTATTGTTATCAAAACTAAATTAAACAATGCTATTGTTTAATTCTTAAAAATTTATAAACTCTTAACAAAAAAATTTAAGAGTTTTGGCTACTATTGAGCTGAGATTTTGACCTGTCTAATGTGTTAGAACCAGGCCCCTAAATTTCCTTCAGAAAGGAAATAATTGGTAGAGTGTGTGTATGTATTGATGTCTAAACGTGTATATAAAGACATGAGGCATATCTTATTGTTAAATCAACCATCAAAACTTATTTAAGTTGATAAATATTAAATGGCATTATAGGTTAGATTTGTTTGGGTCCAGGGGGATTTTGTGACGTCACACTGCTGCAGCATATTCCCTCCCACTTGCAGAGAAATCATAACTAATCAACTGGTCTTTGACCTTTTTGTGTTTACGTAATATATTATATTTAAAGAGTCTTAATCAAACCATAGAGTAAAGCATGCTCTACTCTATGACGAAACACTTTTAGTGCAAGTTTTTTCATTTTCTTACAGTTAAATTACAATAAAAACCTGCTTTACAAGAAAATGTATCTACATTAGTCTTCCCCCTGTCCGCTTGAGTGTAATGTACTTACCAATCAATTTTGTGTCTGGTATATAATATCTATTAATTTTGTGTGAGCTTGTGCAAATCAGAATGGGGTCCAAACCAGAACCAATACACAATAAGAGGGACTTAATGTAAATTTAGTCATTGGCAATATTGAAGTGCTTCATTCAATTTATCATTATACTTGCCCTGCATAAACGCTACTCTCCTTGAGAAATTTGAAATTAGTGCCATAAAACCACTAGTAATTGACTTGTGTTCCGCCAAGAGTGATTATTCAAGTTGAGGCAATTTCATGCCTAAAAAATCACACCATTCTTTAGGTGATATGAATCAGTTTTGGAGGCTCTGCAATTATCTTATGATTTTTGTCTTGATTAAGTCCCATGGCGCCTGGCAGCGGTCTCCTCTCCAGCACAGAGTGCGCCTCTGACACCCTTTTCCACAGAGGGTGCCCTTTGCTCAAAGTACCTTCTTTCACTTGGCGCCCTACGCGACCGCTTACTTTGCTTACCCCAAGAGCTGCAACCCCTATGCCTTCTCAAGGCTGGAAAATAATTTGCATTTTACTGAAAAAACTTAAATGTTTTCATTTTTATAACTTCGTAATAAATAAGAAATTATTAAGATTTTAAGGAATGAATATCAGCATATGTATATTAACTGATAATGCACATTCATTTGTATTTTTTCAGTAGAGTGTAAATTACGTTTTTTCCTTGACAAGGCATGGGGGTTGTGAGACCTACTCATGCTAATTTCTTCTCATTTTGGGTTTCATTTATTTATTGATGCTGATTTGTGATAGTTTTACGCTTGATAGATTATTGGATTCTATTTTTGCTTACTTTTGGTTCAGTGGAGTTCATTACTTTTTGAAAAACATATATTCTGGAAGAAGTTTTTTTCAACTATTTTCTGTTTGTTTTATATTGACATAGTCTTTTTAAAGGAAAAAGAAAATACTATTTTAAATCTTTTCTGGTTTTTCTTTAAGAATTTAGAATTTGGCTTGCTATTTGTATGCTGGAGAAACTTCCAACAACTTTTCAACAACATACAACCTTTTGAAAATCTTGACACAAATAGTAGTGTTTAATTTAGATTTATGCCTCCTCTAGTTCACCTGAAGAATAACATCTAATACCATTCCCAAAAATTCAGTGTATGCTCTTTGACAGCTTGGATACACTTACACTCTTTGGATTTAGTCAAATTTTAAAAGCAGAAGTTGTAATAGAAGTAGCTTCAAAAGTTCGAAGTTAATACCCCCAGTCATTCTTGGGATATTGCAGAGAGGTCTTATTGACAAACAGCATATACATGTTGCGTTTTGATTTGATTTTAAAGCAACATTTATTTTTTAAGAATGATGGAAAAATTGCAAAAAAAGAAGTTTTTTTTTAACTAATTTCTGTTTGTTTTATATTGACATAGTCTTTTTAAAGGAAAAAGAAAATAACATTTTAAATCCTTTCAGGTTTTTCTTTAAGAATTTAGAGTTTGGCTTGCTATTTGTATGCTGGAGAAACTTCCAACAACTTTTCAACAACATACAACCTTTTGAAAATCTTGACACAAATAGTAGTGTTTAATTTAGTTTTATACCTCCTATAGTTCACCTGAAGAATAAAACTTAATACCATTCCCAAAAATTCAATCTATGCTCTTTGACAGCTTACATACACTTACACTCTTTGGATTTAGTCAAATTTTAAAAGCAGAAGTTGTAATAGAAGTAGCCCCGAAAGTTCGAACATTATACCCTCAGTCATTCTTGGGATATTGCAGAGAGGTCTTATTGGCGAACAGCATACACATGGTGCGTTTTTATTTTATTTTAAAACAACAATTATATTTTAAGCATGATGGAAAAATTCCATTACTGTGGGGGGTTGACCTACGCAATAACCCTAGTGAAATTGTTACTAGACCATTTAGCTATGCTGAACAAAATGGCTGTCTTAAAATTTTCATTGGAAGTGTTTGCAAAATTATGGGCTAAAGAGGAAGGCTGATTGCCCTTCAGTAACTTATGACTCTTAAAAAGAGCAATAGAACTTTTAATTTCCAATCAAATTAGCTCCTTTAAAATATCAATGATATTACTAGCTATGATAGAGCAGCGCTGCCTACGATATTTCTTATATGCCCTTTTATTACCTTGGTGCGTATAGTTTTTTTTGTTTAATGGAAACTTCCCCTAAACTTTCCCAAAAATTTTCAACTTAATGCTCTTAGTGTCATTAGTTACAGTATCTGTAGAAAAAGTATTAAAAGTATACACATAGTGTGTTCTGGCTAGCTCAAAATCTACCACAACTTACCCTGAAAGGTCTAACTTAATAATGTAAGCTGCTAGAATGCACTACTTCCACCTTAACAAAATTTTCACCTTAACACCTTAGTTTTATTAGCTATAGTAGTAGCACCAGTAGTTATAGTAGTAGTAGCAGAATTAATAGTAGTAGTCTTAGCCTTAGTAGCAGTGGTAGTAGTAGCAGTAATAATAGTAATAGCAGTAGTAGTAGCTGTTGTAGGACTAAAAACAGTAGTATTATGACGAAAATATTATCTTTGGTTAGCTAAACATCCTCAACAACAAGCCTTGAAACTTTTGATTTCACACACCAATCTGTTCTGAATGTATTGCTGATATACCCTTTTGACAACTTTCATATGGATGGTGTGCTGTGATTCAGTTTACCTTCCCCCCTAAAATGTCTCTCAAAATTTCGCCTTCATACCCTCAGGTATAGTTGTAATAGTTGTCAGAGCAGTAGTATTAGTACTCAACTTAATACAATTAGCCATTGCTATGACCTTATTGATATGTCCTTTTGATAACCTGTATATTCATATACTTCTTGAAATTTTCACTTAATATTCTTAGCCTCACAAGTAGTTGCAATAGGAGTAGTAGTTGGAACAACAGTAATAGTAGTAGTAGAACTAGTAAATTTAGTAGTGGTAGTAGTATTAGTAGTAGTGAGCACATATTGCTTTTTGGTCAATTGATCTTCCCCTTTAAGCATTCTCTGAGAATTTGAATTTAATGCACAAATCCATTCTGAAGATGGGCTCTTTTGACAATCTAAATGCACATAGGGTCTTTTGTTACTTTCAAATTTCCCATTAGTATTCTCTCAAATTATACCTTCATAAACTTAGCCTTAATAGCACTAGTATCCCAGTAGGTGCCATGGTAGTAGGAGAAGTAGTTGCAGTATTATTGTTGTATTAGTTGTAGTATTAACAGTAGTAGCAGAAGTGTTAATAGCAGTAGTAGTATGTACATCTTGCCTTTTGGTTAGTTGAACATCCCTTTCATGATGCCACAGAAGTTTCACTGACGTGGTAACCCGTTCCAAAAATATTACTGATGTGTGCTTTTGACACCCTATTCATCTTAACACTCTAAGCCTTAGAAGTTGTTGCAAATGAAGTAGTAGTTGGATGTAGTTGATGTAGTTGTATTCGTAAAAGTAGCTGGGGTAGTAGTGTTAGTAGTGAAATGCCTATATTACCTTTTTGTCAATTAATCTTTGCTGTTAAAGTATTGTCTGAACGTTCCAATTTAATACCTAAATCCATTATTGAAATATGCCTTTTGACAATCTGCATGCACATAGTGTGTTCTGATTTAGTTCAAAGTTCCCTGTAATATTCTGTCAAATTTCATCTTCATACATGTAGTCCTAATTGTACTCATAGTAGTAATGGTAGTAGTAGGAACAGTAGAAGCAGCAGTATTAATGGCAGTAGTAGCAGGTACATTTTCCCTTTTGGTAAATTGAACATCCCACTCATAATGCCCCTAAAGTTTCCTCTTGATACAATAGGCCATTCCAAAAATATTGCTGATACACCCGTATTAGCAATCTGTAGGCACATACTATGTTTTGATTTAGTTCAACTTTCACCTCAACGTTTCCTCAGATGTTTATTTCAATATCTTCAGCCTTAGTAGTACTTGCTGCTGAAGTAGTAGTTTTAATTATAGTCGTGGTAGGAGGAGTTGTAGTAGTTATGGTAGCAGTACAAGCAGTGGTAGTTATAGTAGTAGTAGTGTGCAAATATTGCCTTTTTGGTCAATTAACCATGTCCCTTATCATTTCCTGAAAGTTCCAAGTTAATATTCTCAGTCATTTCTGAGTTACACCCTTTTGACAACCCATATAAACGTAATATGCTTTGATTTAGTTCAACACACCTCTCAACATTCCCCGAAAGACTCATCTTAATGCCCTTTTTATTTTGGAGGAGCAGAAGTCAAACATGCATACCTTTTCTCAATAACATATACTGTATGTAAATAGTGAACAAATTGCCTAACTTATAGACTTTGCCCTGGGGTTCTGGGGGGCATCCCCAAACGCAAATTACTGAACCTATAAACAATTCTGAAAAAATATATATCTCAAATAACTTCCAATTTCAAATCAGATGAGCCCCATCTTAATTTTATACGACCACCCATTCCATAAAAACCTTTGATGCCCCCATGGTGCAACTTACAACCCTTGCTCCAGGGCCCTGGGGGTTGTATCAACCCTGGAAGCATTTTTATATGTTCTTTGGACTTATTTGAACAAAATGACTATCTCACAATTTCAATAAGATGAGTTTGGTGAAAACAGTTAGTCGAGGGGGGGAGCTAGTCGACCTCCCTCTCTTTGGAATCTTAAAAGGGAACTAGAACTTCCAATTTTCAATCAAATGAGTTTCCTCTAAAGTTTATACAACCGTCCCTTCCATTAAAACCTTGAATGCCCCGGGGCATAACTTACAACCCTTGTCTCCAGGCTCTTGGGGGTTGTGTCAACCTCGGGGTGCTACCATCTCGACTAACCGTCACAAGCACTAAACGTCATAACATCTAAAAGGAAAATCCATCAGAACCACTAACTGTAATATCATCAAAAAAAATTTATAAGTTTATATAATAGTAATAAGTGTATAATAGTTTAGAAACAAATTTCGGCTATATTTGCACATCAGGGGGGTGGGGATAAAGCATAGTATATTTTAAATACGTAACCTAACTTAACCTAGGTACCTTTCCCCTCCCCTAAAGCCCCAAAAAATAGAGTTTTAAACTTTTTGATGTTATGATGGTTAGTGGTTCTGATGGATTTTTTTTTGTCCATGTCATCACGGATTTCGTCGATGTCCTGACGGTTAGATGTTACGATGCCTTCCCGTCAACCCCAAAGGCCTTTTTTATGTGATGTTTGGACTTTTTTGAATAAAATGGCTGTCTCAAAGTTTTTATCAGATGCATTTAGGGAAAAATACGATGTATAGGAGGTGAATTGCTGCCCTCTGATCACTTTGATTCTTAAAAAGGGCACTAGAACTTCTGATTACTAATCCAACGAGTTTCCTCTGAAAATTATACGACCAACCTTTCTCTTGGAGCCTTATATGCCTCCAGGGCATAACTTACAGCCCTTGCCTTGAGGGCTGTGGGGGGAGATGTCATCCTAAAAGAAGTAATTTCCGGACCTTTCAGTTGTGCTGAACAAATTGGCTGTCTTAAAATTTTGAATTGGATATGTTTGGGGAAATGATGGGCGTAGAGGGGGGGGGGGTTGCCCTCCAATCACTTTTGACTATTTTCCACTAAAAGCAAATGACCCTTTTGAAGTTTCTGTGACAACTCCTTCTATGCAAAGCTCCCTGGTATAAAAAAAAATAATAATACATTGTGCCAACATTGTTCTTTACTTAGGCAGCGCTATTGTGCTGCCTATGATAACACCAAGTGAGCTAAAAAGCAAAACACTTATTAAACTTAGCAATAAAAAAAAAAAAATTGTATTTGTCACTTTCATTTCATTTCCACTAAGGTGAATTTGTACTTTTTATTCATTTGGTTTACCTTTTGATTTCTTTCGTTGAAAAATATTTAAGATTAATTCCTCAGTATTGATAATTAATTGATAAATTTTGAAATAATCTCTTCATTTTGCTGAAGGAATATCTTGAACTGCCAAGTCAAAAATAATTTGCTTGTTACTTTATAATATGCTTTAGCATTAAAATATCACATCATAAATTATATGTACTGTGCTTCCAAAAAAAAAAATTATATTATGTGACATGTTTTTTCTCTTTTAGGCTGTTTTGATGAGTCCCCTCACTGTTACTTGTTAGAAATTGACGACTTCACTATTTTGTTGGATTGCGGATGGGATGAACTATTTTCTGTCAATCTTGTAGATTCATTAAAGCAGAACATAAATAAAATTGATGCAGTATTAATTAGTTACCCTGATTTGTTACATCTTGGAGCATTACCTTATGCAGTTGGAAAGCTTGGACTAAACTGCCCAATCTATGGTACAGTTCCAGTTCATAAAATGGGGCAAATGTTCATGTATGACTGGTATCTTTCAAGATATGACAGTGAAGAATTTGCCATTTTTGACTTGGATGATGTGGACAAGGTCTTTGATAGGATGACTGTTTTGAAGTACAACCAGACTATTGCGTTAAAAGGCAAAGGCTATGGCATCACTATTACACCAGTTCCTGCTGGACATATGATTGGAGGAACTATTTGGAAGATTGTAAAAGATGGGGAAGAAGATATTGTATATGCTGTTGACTATAACCATAAGAAAGAAAGGCATTTAGGTAGCTGTGAATTGGAAAAGGTGAGCCGCCCGTCACTCTTAATTACTGACGCTTATAATATGCTATATCAGCAGCCAAGACGAAGTGCTAGAGATGAGTCTCTAGTTGTTAGTATTCTGGCAACCCTAAGGTCACAAGGAAATGTTTTGCTTGCTGTTGACACGGCAGGTAGAGTTTTAGAAATTTCTAATTTGCTAGACAACATTTGGCATAACAAGGAAGCAGGACTTTTTGCTTACAATATAGTCCTTATGAGTAAAGTTGCACATAATGTAAATGAGTTTGCGAAATCGTCCATTGAATGGATGAGTGATAGAATGGTCAAATCAGTGGATGATGCTCGGAACAATCCTTTTCAATTTCGTTCTGTCAAACTATGTCATTCTTTTGAAGACTTAAAGAAAATACCAAGTCCTAAAGTTGTCCTTGCCTCTATGCCTGATCTTGAATGTGGATTTGCACGTGACCTTTTTGTAATGTGGTGTGGACAACCCAATAATTCCGTTATTTTTACACAGCGCACCAGTCCAGGGACCTTAGCAAGATATCTCGTAGACAATCCTGGGCGAGTACTATCCCTCCAGCTTGATGTTCGTACACGGGTTCCTCTCACGGGGAAAGAACTAGACGAGTATTTGCAAACCAAAAAGCAGAAAGCTTCAGAAATAATGGAGTATGAAGAAAGTTCAGAAGATGAAGACGAGATCTCTGGCCCAGTCGGGCATGATATTATGGTCATGGAAGAACCAAGAAGACAGGGAAAAAAACCTCATTTCCCTGTTTTTCCTTTCCATGAAGAAAAAGTTAAGGTTGATGAATATGGGGAGGTTGTAAAGCATGAAGATTTTCTCATTGTAGACTGTGTAGAAGAAGCAGAAAAGGATGTCTCGGATACGCAAGAAGAACCAGAAGAAGATATGGAAATTGAAGAAATTCCAACGAAATGTATGTCACAGTCAAAGATCTTGAAATTGAACTGTAATATCTTGTATATTGATTTTGAAGGAAGATCAGATGGACCATCGATTGAGCGGCTTGTTTTCCAAGTTAAGCCTAGACGTTTAATTATTGTGAGAGGAAGTCAAGAAGCTTGTGAAAAACTCTCGGCTGGATGTCAAGCTGAAAACATTTGGATGCCTCAAAAAGGAGATCACATTAATGCAACAATAGAAAGGCATATTTACCAACTACTATTGAAAGACTCTATACTGAAAGATTTAATGTTTAAAAAGTGCAGAGAGTCTGAAGTTGCTTGGGTTACTGGGCAAGTTGTTTATGACACAGGCTCAAAAGATATTGAAAAATCAGATGTGGCTGAGGCAAAGAAAAATCAGCCTCATCTTGACCTAGTAGACTATAATTTGATTCCAAGTCATAAAACAGCATTTTTGAATGACATAAAGCTTTCAGATTTCAAACAGATCCTTGGTAAAAATGGTATACCATCAGAATTTATTGGAGGCACATTGAGATGTTGTGGGGGAAATATTTCTTTACAGCGACTAGAAACAGGAAAGGTTTCGATAGAAGGTACTCTGAGTGAAGATTATTTTAAAGTGAGGGACCTGCTGTATGAACAATATGCTATTATATAATTGAAATAGATTGAATGATTTTTCTATTTTGTCGGACTACGTTTTCTTCTATCTGACAATAAAAATTTAGTACTTTTAATACGACTGTGTATTGTCTATTATGCTAATATTGTTGCTGGAAGAGCTCTGCGCAAGCAGTCGACAAGTCACTAGACCAGTCAACAATGGAAACAGTTTCTTTTTTCATCAAGATTCAGAATTCTTTTGATCTTGATCATGATTCAGGATCAGAGTTGTGATTTCTCTACAAGAAGTTATTATAACTTCCCATATTAGTGTAAAGGGCATAAAAGGTCTGCTAAAAAGCTGATGACGGTAGGAAATATTAGATGGGCGATGGGCCTGGTTGAATCCTTCTAATCATACAGATAAATTTTTGT
>CM051260.1:45791339-45958839 GCA_027921565.1 Artemia sinica | reverse complement strand
ACGACAAACCATTCGCACGGGATTCTGATTAATAGATAATTTTTCTGGGCTTGGTCTGTTTTGACGGGTGTTTTCAGGCTGAAAAGCCTCTTCCTAGCTAATTTATCTACTATGGATTGCCTCCCCGTAGTAGCACAATATTTGCAGGCATGAACATATAATGAGTCGGAGGTAATAGGCTTGGGACTGTCTGTGCAGGATTTTGACTCTTGTTGATAGAAGAGCATCGCCATGTGCTGAAAACCATGGTGTGACGAAGATGAGCCCAGGATTGCATAAAGCCTCCATTCATACTGGAGGTCCTAGGGACTTCTTGCTGTCCGGTTCTAAGCCGACTTAAGCGCTTCGATGTAGACTTGAAAACATATGTTGATTCCCGTCCTGCACTGGTATCAGAAATCATTGCTTTTCTTGTGGCCAAAATAATTTTAATGATTTAAAGAACATGAAAATTGAAACTTGGAATGTTACGACATTAAAAAATGACCATCGTATCGACATTTTGACTGACGAATTCAGATGATTCGAACTGGACATATTAGGAGTTTCCGAAACTCATATCCCAGGGATAGGAAGCATGAACTTAAGTGATATAGAATTTGTTTACTCAGGCAGGAAGGATGAGGTACATAGACAGGGAGTAGGGCTCGTGATGAACAAGGAAGCTGGTAAGTCTCGTTTAGGCTGGGAAGGTATGAGTAAAAGAATACTAATTGCTCATTTTATGATTAAAAAGTTCAGGGTATCAGTTATAGTAGTATATGCCCCTGTTGAGCCGACTGATGGAGATACTAGTGACTTGGATGAATTTTACTTATAGTTACAGGAGCAAATTGAAAGGGTCCAAGGTAGAAATATGGTGTTTTTACCTGGAGATTTTAACGCCCAGGTCGCTAGAAACTGGGATAGATGGTATCCTAGCCTAGGTAAATTTGGTGTAGGAAAAGAAAACAGTAATAGCTACAGACTTATGCAATTTTGTAGGTATAACAATCTAGTTACAACCAATACGGTGTTTTGTCATAAAAGGCCCATAAGTTGACATGGTATTCAAATGATGGTAAGACGGCAAACCTTATTGGTTATGTCATAGTAAATCGAAGACTGGCAGGATCAATAAAAGATACTAGGGCATATAGGAGTACCATTATTGATGTTAAAAGTAAAGATCACCATCTAGTAGTGTCTAGGGTTAACTTAAAGCTGAAATTTTGGAAAGGTAACTAACTCCCCGGAAGTTATGATGTTGGTAGACTCCTGGATGAGAATTTGAGAGAAACTTTCCAGGAACAGTTGAATACTGAACTTAAGAGTCTGGAATTTGACAATGTGGAAGATGGTTGGAATAATTTTAGAAAAACAATTTGTGAAGTTGCTGATGGTGTCTTAAGAAAGAGTGTTAAGACTGCAGCTAGGAATATTAGTGATAAAGCTTTATGTTTAATAGAGAGTAGAAGGGATTCGTACAAGAATTATTTGCATGTTAATAAATTGAGAGGGAGTAGTCAATCAAAACTTGTCCCAGTTAAAGATAGGAACGGAGCCACAATTAGTGATAATGAAATAGTTAAAGAGAGATGGGCGGAGCATTTTGAGAATGTGCTAAACCGAGATAGAGTTGCAGGAAAAAATATAGAGGAAAATGAAAAAGTTTGTGATACCTTGGATGTGAAGGAAGATTTGTTTTGTGATGAAAAATTAGTGACAGTACTAAAAGGATTAAAAAATAATAAGGCTACAGGTGCTTATAGTGTGGTAAATGAGTTTCTTAAATATGGTGAATCTGAGGTTAGAAATCAGTTACTGCAGATTATGAATATGATTTTTGAAACAGGGGAAGTATTTAACGATTTTAGGAAAACCTAATTAAACCATTGTATAAGAAAAGTGATTAGAGTGAGTGTCGTAATTATCAAGGCATTAGTCTGATCTATGTAGGTAGCAAATTACTCAGTAATATGATACTATTTAGACTGAGGGATGCTGTAGACAAAGTTTCAAGAGAAGGACAGTAGGGTTTTTAGAAAAGGTAAAGGATGTGTCGATCAAATTTTCACTCTTAGGTTAATAATCAAGAAGTGCCTCAGTTGTCGAACACCTTTAGTCCTCAGTTTTATAGATTATGAACAAGCGTTTGATTCTGTAGATAGAAGAGCTTTAACAAAAGTCTTATCCTTGTATGGTATAACAGACAAATACATTAAAGTCATTAATGCTATGTATGAGAATAACACTGCTGCGGTTAAGGTAGTAAATAAGGTTGGCAGCTGGTCTTGTATTAAATCAGGAGTTAAGCAGGGTTGTGTTCTATCCCCCTTTATATGAATCATTTTGATGGACTTTATCTTAAGGAACACAGAAAAGTCAATGGGAGACCACAGAAACAAATAGGGAAAAAAAGTCTCCTGGACTTAGATTATGCTGATGATTTAAGCATCCTAGGTGAATTCGTGAGCAAAATGAATGAACTTTTAAGGTTTTTCAAGTTTAGGGTGCTAGAATAGGTTTAAAAATTAATATTAAGAAGACTAAGTCACTAAGACTAGGAATAAGTGAAATGAAAAGGTAACGTTGGGTAACGAATAGATTGATCGGGTGGGTAGCTTCACTTACATTGGTAGTATTATTACTAAAGACGGTGGGAGAAGGGAAGATGTTAAAAGTAGAATAGCCGAGGCTCAGGGTGTTTTTAGACAGTTGAAAAAAAAATTGGAAGAATAGGAAGATAAGTCTGCAAACAAAGATTAGAATAATGGGAGAAGGCGTCATAACATCTAAACGTCAGGAGCACTACAAAATCCGTCATAACATCGACAAAGAAATCTGTCATAACATCTAAAATTTTAAAACTTTTGTTTTTTGGGTTTTAGGGGGGAAAAGGTACCTAGGTTAGGTTAGCTTATGCATTTAATATATGCTAAGTTTTACCCCCAACCCCTGATGCGCAAATATATAGCCGAAATTTGTTTCTAAACTATTATATAAACTTATAATTTTTTCAAAATGCTATAACGGTTAGTGTTTCTGACGGATTTTCCTTTTAGATGTTATGACGTTTAGTGCTTGTGACGGTTAGTCGAAATGGTAGCACCCCAATAATGGAAGGTACAGTAATGACAGTGGTCAAATATGGCTCTGAAGCATGGGCGCTCCGAAAAACGGATGAAGATTTACTAGATGTTTTCCAGAGAAAATGCCTACGGATTGTTTTGAGTACCCTGCTGACTGACCGTATTTCAAACAGTACTACTACTACTACAAACAACAACTCACCGCAGCACCAAGCCGCCTGAGGCCAACACAGCTACGCACGCTCCTCTTCCAGCCCGATCTATTCAAATCCTCCCTTTTTACACCCACCCACGAAGTTCCCATTTCCTTTAAATCTTTCTTTATGACGTCCTCCCACCCCAGACGAGGACGACCTGCTTTCCGTTTAGCTCTAGACGGTTGGCCGAAAAGAACAGTCTTCGGCAATCTGTCATCCTTCATCTGCACAACGTGCCCTAGCCACCTCAACCTTTCTTTCATTATAGCCCTAGAGAGTGGTCTTTAACCATATTTTTCGTATAGCCTATTGTTTGAAGTACGGTCAGTCAGCTGGGTACCCAGAACACTCCTTAAGCAATTTCTCTGGAAAACATCTAGCAAATCTTCATCCGCTTTTTGGAGCGTAAATGCTTCTGAGCCATATTTGACCACTGTCATCACTGTAGCTTCTAATATTCTAATCTTGGTTTGCAGACTTGTCTTCCTATTCGGCCAAACTTTTTTTTAACTGTGAAAGAACACCCTGAGCCGTGGCTATTCTACTTTTAACATATTCACTGTTCCTACCATCTTTACTAATAATACTACCAAGGTAAGAGAAGCTGCCCACCTGATCAATCATTTTATTGCCCAACGTTACCCAACCGAAGGGGTTCAATCCCCTTGCGTGCGGGGGAGCTTCTTTTCTATGAGGGGGATCAGGGTTGAGTAGAAGAAATAGGTCCATCCATGGTTTATGAAAACAGATCATGGGGATCATCTCTATTTTCATTTTTGTCATCCTCTCCATATAAGGTGTTTATTTTAGGTTATGCACTATCTCTACTACATGTTTATTTCCATAGCTTAGCAAGAGCATAACCCTGAAGATGTTGGGGTGGATCATCCCTGGAAATATTTAAGAGACATATGTCTATCTATGCATTGAAAATGCATTGTATTATCTATCAGAGGCAACGCTGTAGCGTTGCCTATAGTAAAGGCCATACGGTTCCAATGTTTTATTATTATTTTTTTTCCCATAGGCACTTCATATGGAAAAGGTCTTCGTAGAAGCTTCAAAGACGGCTCATTTGATTGGAAATCGAGAGTTCTAGCGCCCTTTTTAATAGTCGAAAATGATTGGAGGACAACTAGCCCCCCCCCCACGCCCATCATTCCCCCAAACACATCCAATCAAAATTTTTAGATAGCCATTTTATTCAGCGTAGTTGATTTCCAGATAGAAAATATATTTTTGAGGAGGATACTTCCCCACAACCCTCAGGGCAAGGGTTTTAAGTTATGCCCTGGGGGCATATAAGGTTTTTATAGAAGGCGTTGTCGTAGAAACTTCAAAACAGGCTCATTCGATTGGAAATTAAAGAGCTAGTGCCCTTTTTAATAGTCGAGAGTGATTGGAGTGTTACTAGCGACCCTCCCCCCCACGCCCATCATTTCTCCAAACACATCCAATCAAAATTTTCAGATAGCCATTTCGTTCAGCGTAGTTGATTTCCTGATAGAAAATATATTTTTGAGGAGTACACTCCCCCACAACCCTCAGGGCAAGGGTTTTACGTTACACCCTGGGGGCATATAAGGTTTTTATAGAAGGCGTTGTCGCAGAAACTTCAAAACATGCTCATTCGATTGGAAATTAAAGGGCTAGTGCCCTTTTTAATAGTCGAAAGTGATTGGAGTGTAACTAGCCACCTCCCCCCCCCCCACGCCCATCATTTCCCCAAACATATCCAATCCAAATTTTCAGATAGCCATTTTGTTCAGCGTAGTTGATTTCCAGATAGAAAATATATTTTTGAGGAGGACACTCCCCCACAACCCTCAGGGCAAGGGTTTTAAGTTATGCCCTGGGGGCATATATGGTTTTTATAGAAGGCGTTGTCGTAGAAACTTAAAAACAGGCTCATTCGATTGGAAATTAAAGGGCTAGTGCCCCTTTTAATAGTCGAAAGTGATTGGAGTGCAACTAGCCCCCCCCCCACGCCCATCATTTCCCCAAACACATCCAATCAAAATTTTGAGATAGCCATTTTGTTCAGCGTAGTTGATTTTCAGATAGAAAATATGTTTTTGAGGAGGACACTCCCCCAGAACTTTCAGGGCAAGGGTTTTAAGATATGCCATGGGGGCATATAAGGTTTTTATAGAAGGTGTTGTCGTAGAAACTTCAAAAAAGGCTCATTCGATTGGAAATTCAAAGGGATAGTGCCCTTTTTAATAGTCGAAAGTGATCGGAGGGCGACTAGCCCCCCCCCCCCACGCCCATCATCCCCCCAAACAATTCCAATCAAAATTTTGAGATAGCCATTTTGTTCAGCGTAGTTGATTTTCAGATAGAAAACATGTTTTTGAGGAGGACAATCCCCCACAAACCTCGGGGGAAGGGTTTTAAGTTATGCCCTGGGGGCATATAAGGTTTTTATAGAAGGCGTTGTCATAGAAACTTCAAAAAAGGCTCATTTGATTGGAAATTCAAAGGGATAGTGCCCTTTTTAATAGTCAGTATGATTGGAAGACAACTAGCCCCCCCCCCTTCTACGCCCATCATTCCCCCAAACACATCCAATCAAATTTTGAGATAGCCATTTTTGTTCAGCGTAGTTGATTTCCAGACTGAAAATATATTTTTTAGGAGGACACTCCCCCACAACCCTCAGGGCAAGGGTTTTAAGTTATGCCCTGGGGGCATATAAGGTTTTTATAGAAGGCGTTGTCGTAGAAACTTCAAAACAGGCTCATTCGATTGGAAATTAAAGGGCTAGTGCCCTTTTCAATAGTCGAAAGTGATTGGAGGGCATTTAGCCCCCCCCCCCCCGACGCCCATCATTTCTCCAAACACATCCAATCAAAATTTTCAGATAGCCATTTCGTTCAGCGTAGTTGATTTCCTGATACAAAATATATTTTTGAGGAGTACACTCCCCCACAACCCTCAGGGTAAGGGTTTTAAGTTATGCCCTGGGGGCATATAAGGTTTTTATAGAAGGCGTTGTCGTAGAAATTTCAAAACATGCTCATTCGATTGGAAATTAAAGGGCTAGTGCCCTTTTTAATAGTCGAAAGTGATTGGAGTGTAACTAGCCCCCTCCCCCCCACGCCCATCATTTCCCCAAACATATCCAATCCAAATTTTCAGATAGCCATTTTGTTCAGCGTAGTTGATTTCCAGATAGAAAATATATTTTTGAGGAGGACACTCCCCCACAACCCTCAGGGCAAGGGTTTTAAGTTATGCCCTGGGGGCATATAAGGTTTTTATAGAAGGCGTTGTCGTAGAAACTTAAAAACAGGCTCATTCGATTGGAAATTAAAGGGCTAGTGCCCTTTTTAATAGTTGAAAGTGATTGGAGTGCAACTAGCCCCCCCACGCCCATCATTTCCCCAAACACATCCAATCAAAATTTAGAGATAGCCATTTTGTTCAGTGTAGCTGATTTTCAGATAGAAAATACTTTTTTGAGGAGGACACTCCCCAACAACCCTCAGGGCAAGAGTTTTAAGTTATGCCCTGGGGGCATATAAGCTTTTTATAGAAGGCGTTGTCGTATAAACTTCAAAACAGGCACATTCAATTGGAAATTCAAAGGGCTAGTGCCCTTTTTAATAGTCAAAAGTGATTGGAGGGAAACTAGCCCCCCCCCCCACTCCCATCATTCCCCCAAACACATCCAATCAAACTTTAGAGATAGCCATTTTGTTCAGCGTAGTTGATTTCCAGATAGAAAATATGTTTTTGAGGAGGACAATCCCCCACAACCCTCAGGGCAAGGGTTTTAAGTTATGCCCTGGGGGCATATAAGGTTCTTATAGACGACGGTGTCGTAGAAACTTCAAAAAAGGCTCATTCGATTGGAAATTCCGAGGGCTAGTGCCCTTTGTAATAGTCGAAAGTGATTTGAGGGCAACTAACCCCCCTCTCACGCCCACCTTTTCCCCAAACACATCCAATCAAAATTTTAAGACAGCCATTTTATTAAACGTAGTTTTAAGTTCTGGTAATTTGGTCTTTGAGGATTACAACTCCCCCAAAGCCCTCAGGGCAAGGGTTGTAATTTAAGGATTCTCCGAATCCTTCATATTATTTCTTATGGAAGGGATGCTCGTATAAACTTTAGAGAGGGCTCATTTGATTGAAAATTGAAAGTTCTTGTTCACTTTTTAAGAGTCAAAAGAGATTGAAGGGCAACTAGCCCCTCTCCCTCCTCCACGCCCTAAATGCATCAGATAAAAATTTTGAGATAGACATTTTGTTAAAATAGTTCAAAGTTCTGATAACAAAAAACTCCGGTGTCGACACAGCCCACCAGGGCCCAGAGGTAGGCGTTGTAAGTTATGCCCTGGGGCATAACTTATTAAGGGGGGTTTATAACTTATGGGAAGGGGTTTTGTATGGGAAGAACACATAGGAAATCTATTATAATTATCCAATTATAAGGTTAAAATATATACTCTGTGATAGATGCAAAATTTCTTTGACACACAAATTCCTATTAAGGTCAATTCCAAACAATCGTGATCCCTTTGTGTCAGTAAGTGCAATGGTCTAAACCCCCTTATTGGAGCTATTTTTTCAATCCATTCATTGTTGTCAATCGCTGTCCACAAGTTATGCAAGCTGCCTATTGTTCATATATAAGGTTTTTATCAAAGAGGTAATCGTATAGACTTTGAAAAAAAACTCATTTGATTTAAATTGATAGTTCTAGATCCGTTTTTTAAAGTCAAGAATAATCGGACAGTAAGCACCCCCCCCATGCCAAAAAAACTTGAAACTTTTTGCAATCAAAAACGAACAAAAATTAATTAAAAAAAAAACTTCCGAAAAAAAAAGAAAAGTAAAGGCCATTTTAAACTTAAGCTCAGGAGATACAAATACCTGTTAAAATTCCAACTCAAAACGACCAGAAATTACTATTAAGGAATAAATGAAACCCAAAACGAACAGAAATTAAATAAACAATCATAGCAAAAAACATACAACAAGTAATAATATAAATGAATAAATAGATCTTAAAGCGAGTAATGCTTAGATTGAATATGAGAATTAAGCTTAAAACGAAAACAAATATTTTGCTATTAAAGTATAAATCAAACTTAAAACGAACAGAAATTAAATAAACAATCAATACGAACCAACATACAATATATATTAATGTAAATGAATAAATAAATCTTAAAATGAGTGAAACTTAAATTAAATATGCAAATCAAGTTTGAATCGAATAAAAATAACTAGAAACAAGAGTTTGGGTATCGTATCACTGCAGAAGCCTAAAACCTACTGCGTCATTGGCGCTTTACTGAAAACGAATTATATTACAAATGTTTTCTTTTGTACTTAATATTGAAAATAGATATTAAAATTACAGTAAAATTTTGAACTGATGAGCTTTTAGCAATTAATATCATTAAGCATCAAATATTCAGTTTAATTTATTAGTTCTTTTCAAGATTGGTCAAGACAAATATAGTTTCACTACAAGCAAAATTTGGATACTGCCCCCTTCTTTAACTGTAAAAACCTAAAGCCTTCTGCGTCATTGGTGCTTCACTGAAAACGAATTACTCGCATATTACAAATTTATTATTTTCCAGTTCTTACAGCATTGAAAATGAAAATATAAACTACAGTGAAAAAAAAATCTTGAACTGATGGATCTTTCAACAATAAATATCATTATATATCTAATATTCAATTTGATTTTGTTTACATTTTCCAAGACTGTTCAAGACTCATATAGTTTTGCCATTCTTTCTAACTCTGCCATTTTTTGTAACTAATCGTGTTAGTTTGTTATGAAAACATTCTATGGCTTCTAGGCATTTCTATTTGAGCGGAAAATGGCCTTTACTTTTCTTTGAAAAACTTATTTTTCGGAAAGTTTTTTTTTTAATTAATACTACATAAATAGGCAATGAGTAGAATTTAACTACCCGGTTGGAGAGTTATCAGCAGTAGTACCCCCAAAGGCACTTCTATGACAGCCCACCCCCTTTGAATCCCGATTCGGACATTTTTTTTTAACTTGTAACATAGGGAAATTAACATATGGTTGATGGTTATGTTGTTTGATGTTTCTTGGTTATGTTGATGATAATGTTGTTTCTTGGCTATGTTGTTTGATGTTTGTTGATGTTTTTTATGGTTATCTTGGTTATGTTATGTTATGATGATGTTATGTTATGTTGTTTCATGATTATGATCTTAGATGTTATGTTATGTTGATGTCGTTTGTTGGTTATGTTATCTTGATGTTTTTTGATGGTTATGTTGGTTATGTTATGTTCGTTGGTTATGTGATGGTTATGTTGTTATGTTGATGGTTATGTGATGTAATGTTATGTTGATGTTATGTTGTTATGTTATGTTGATGTTATGTTATTGTTGTCTATGTTATATTGATGTTGTCTTGATGATATGTTGTTATGTTATGCTCATGTTGTTTGATGATTATGCTGTTATGTTGATGGTTATGTGGTTTGATTTTATGCTGATGTTATGTTGTTATGTTGATGGTCATATGATTTAATGTTATATGATGTTATGTTATGTTTTTATTTTATGTTGATGTTATGTTATTGTTGTTATGTTGTGTTGATGTTATGTATGTTGTCATGTTATGCTGTTGTTTTTTGATGGTTATTGTTTGGTTATGTTATGTTGATGTTGTTTCATGGTTATGTTGTTTGACGTTTCTTTGTTTTTTTGGTTATGTTGTTTGATGTTTCTTTGTTTTGTTGATGTTTGTTATGTTTGCAGGACATTTTTGAAATAAATTGTGTTGTCGAGGCAAAATTATGTCTAGACACATTCACAGGTGCCTGAAATCCCCCACGATGTTTTTCCAGACACACCCCCAATTAGCAAAACTCCCTTGCGTTGTTACTAGAAAAAATTTCCAGGTGCTAGAAATCCCCCGCACAGCTTTTTATTAAAAGCCACAGAGAACTTCCCCCACAAAAATATGCTATATATAGGTATGTTAAAGACATTTCCTCAACAGTTTCTTTTGAGCAATTGAAGACACAACAAGTACTTTAACAACGTATAATACCTCTGAGCAAGTAAGTGCCTTTGTCACTCTATCCCCCCCCCCCCGCACAAAAAAATCTATATACTTTGCTTTATTCCAAATATACTCTTTTTTCCACTACGTAAACCCTCCTCCCACTATTTATTACCATTTAATTCGTTCGAAAAAGAATTATTTTATCCGAAAAAGTATTTTTTCTCATCATGCCTTTAAAACCTCGACATTCATCAAAATCTATCGTGCACGGTTTGTGTAAATTAACAAAACAAGGGTGTAACCCCTCTGAAAAGGGTGTTTGGTAAACAAGGAAGGGATTAAGGCTACGTGCATTGCATAATTCTAGGCTGTCTGAAAGAGAGGGGCGAATTAAATAAAATAGTTATTAAAGATACATGCAGAGAGGTGAGAAGATTTTTCCAAATGGTAAAAAACTTATTTGTCCCCCCTCCCCCTTAATAGGGTCGCATGCAAGCCTAGGCTACAGATAAATTATTCTCTAGCATTTTTTCCCTTTATTATACGTTTTATTTTGCATTTTTTAAATTTCTGTGCAAAAAGAAACGATTGCGTATTATTTCCAAGCCTATTTTTATGTAGAACTTATTTTAGACAGTGTTTAATTATTTATAGCTTTTGTTTTTTTCTTCTCTATAAGGGAGGGTACTAATTTTTCTTCTGTAAGAGGGAGTCATTATTTTATACTAAATTTTCTCTTCTTTTTAGAATTTCCCGGCTCACTCATCCCAACAGACGTGCAAGAGTGGGCGAGGCAATCCCAGTAAAGCCATCAGTTTTGCAGTATGGCCACTGGCTAAGGCCCTCCAGACAAATAACACCTGCCTAAGTCCAATCCGCGCAGGCTCCATCGCTGCCTGCCCAATTCCAATCTGTGCTGGCTCCATCGCCGCCTGCCCCAGTCCAATCTGCACAGGCTCCATCGCTGCCTTCCCATGCCCCATCCGGAAAGGCTCCATCCCTACCTGGTAGAAAATTGAAAAGAGAGTGGGCGGGTAACTACAAAATGGTGGCCCCCGCTGGCTCATCTGTGCAATCCAGGGATATCTCTACCGCATCAGCACAACCCAGTGACATTGCTGCCCCGGCTGCTCAAGAGCATGACGTCACCACCCCGTCCATCCTCCGACATGCGCTCCCAGGATCTTTAGGAGCCAAAGTGCAGCCTGAATTTGGAGATGTAGGCATTTTTACCTCTAATTTCTACCTGGCTATAGAAATATCTAACTATTTTTCAACTTTTTGTAGGCCTTTCTTTTCACTATTTTTCAACATAATAAAAGCTGGTCAGAGAAATTAAAAGACCTATTTCTGTCCTTTTTGCCCACTAGCGACATTTCCCCCCATTTTTAGGCTTTGCAAGGAAACTTTTATATGCACGGATTTTTGCTAGAATATTAAAGTGTCCCCTTAGTTTTAAGGGACTTAGAAATAAGACTCTTTTTCAGATTTTAAGCGCCTATTTGATAGTTTTTGGCTCCTTTTTAGCTCACTTTAGACATTTTCCCCCATTTTTGGGCTTTGAAGGGGGTTTTTAAGCTAATAAGAGCCTACTCGTTTTATATGTAGGGATTTTCGCTAAAATAGTAAAGTTTCAGAATACATCCCTACCCTACATAGTTTTAAAAGACACTGTCTCTCAGAAATTAGGTAGTTCTTAGCCATTTCACTATTTTTTCAACATAATAAAAGCATGTCAGAGGAACTAAAAGCTTTTCGCCAGAATATTAGAGGTCTCTGAAATAAGGCTTCTTTTTTACTCTTTAAGCGCCTACTCGTTAGTTTTTGGAGGGAATCATCTGTGTCCCTCTTCCCTGTTAACCTTATTCATACCTATGTTTCTAGACTAGCCAATTTTTCTGACTTTTTTACTAAATTGTTTTTTTCAGGCTCCATAACCCATAGTTTTAAGGGACTTAAAAATAATGACACTTTGTTCACTCTTTCAAGTGTCTACTTTTCAGCTTATTCGTGCCACCGTTAGGTTTTAAGGGAGTCGTTACCCCTCAGAAATAAGATGTTTTTAACTTCTCCAGTGCCTACTCGCGAGCTTTTGGGACTCATCGGTGCCCCCCCCCCCTAGTTAGCTTCACTCGTGCCTAAATTTATGTAGTTTTTTCTGTCTTTTTTGCTAGAATACTAAATTTTCCCCCGAGTTGTAAGGACCCTGAAATAAAGCGTTTTTTCCCGTTTTCTAGCAGCTACTCGCTAATTTTTGGTTTAATATGTGCCTTCCCATAATAATTCTGTTTTTTTATTCATTTTACCTTTTTTGCTAGAATATTGAAGTTTCAGAATACATCCCTACCCTCCATAGTTTTAAAAGACTCTGTCCCTCAAAAATAAGCTTGTTTTTAACCATTTCTTTTTAATAAAGACGTTTTTAACCTTTTTCTACCTGTCAGAGAGCTCATTCAGGCCTTGAAGGAGTTTTTATTCTTTTTTATCTTTAGTTTTGACTTTTTTGTTAGAGGTCTGTAATAAAGCTTGTCAGAGACACTAAAAGGCATTTTTCTGTCCTTTTTTAGCCCGCTATAGACATTTTCCCCCATTTCCAGGCTTTGAAGGGGATTTTAAGCTATTTTTTTCACTTTTTCAGGTTGAGATTGACTAACTTGTAGCCCAATTTATTGGTGAAGGAACAATCGAAGAGGCCTCAGACAAATTACTGGCCTGGGCCAATGAATTTATTCACAAATGGTCAGAACCAAACCCCCTTCGGTAAGTTTCTCATAATTTTTTTTTTAAATTCAAAAGGGTATAGCGGTAGGTTGGCTAAACCTATCATTGTTTCATAATACATACAAAAGGTACCCTATGGAAGGGGCATTCCATTTATATTAGTAGCGAGGACACAGAACACCTTTGCATTCAAATGAGTAGTGGAGTGGTTACAGTTCAAAGGGCATAGTACCTCTTCATAATGCTATGAGTAGTGGGGGCTCCAAGAGAGCATACTAGTCATAACCATTCTCTCTTTTTCATAGGGCAATAGCTTCCAGTGAGCTAATATGCTCTTATTATTCGAGGTTTATACAGCGACATCTCAAGAGAATATATTATCGTCGCCATCACGATTTCGCGAGACTATAAGGGAAAGTAAACACGAGGGGGTTTAAGTACGGAGGTGAATCCGGCTAATGACTTCTTCAACATTGATTTAGACAGTTTTGTGAGGGATCTCGGCCTCAGTACTGAATTTTTGGACACTTTATTAAAACAAGTGCTAGTAAGTGAGGTCGAGACAACCCCTCACAGTGATATGGAACAAAGTGGTGCTGGCTCACCCCCAGTGTTGCCTGATTTGTATATAGCAGATACTGCTTTTGCGCAATATTCACGTCTGTAGGGCCGAGTTTTTTTACCCGTTTAATTCCCTTTCATGTGGTAGTATTCAAACAGACCCCATAGAAACTGCACACCTCTACGTCAGCATGATTTGGGCACTTCTCGAAAAACATTTAAGTGAGGGGGGAGGGTAGGATTCTTTAAAAGCATCTATTGTGTTTAAAATTATTTTTTTAAAGCAAGTTTGGGTGTTTTGCGTGACCATCTTATTCAAACAAAAATGCAGACACTACACCCAGACATGCATAATTTTGAGGGTGTGTTTTCGGATTGGGCGGGTGAAATTTTTGATAGGATTGGGGGGTCTAATGAGAATGGGAGTGGTTTATCGGTTTTATTTTTAGAAAAATTAAAATTAAGTATAACTAAATTTAAAAGGGAATTTGCTTTAAGAGGTGGGAGGGGGAAACCTAACTTTAAACCATATAATAGTAATTTAAAGGCCACTAAAGGTGTACAACACTTTTGTTTTGACACGGGCTTGGAGTGTTTCAATTGTTCCGCCCTTGTAGCGGTTCATAAACCCATGAAGATGAATGGCATTAGTAAGACAATGTTAGACGATTGGGCAGTAAATGGGAAAGAGTGTTCTGATTTTCCAAAAGTAGATTATACTTGTTTAAGGGGCAATATCCAGTAACGCTTAAAGGGATTGATATTTTTACAGGGCAAATGAACATTTAAAAGTTGGGGTTACAGTTTAAGTTTGATGAAGAATTTGAAGATGGAAAACTAAGTGATAAAAAAAGGGGGCAATTTATTCCGTAAGGGCACCGTCCATTGACTCAGTGAAATACTGGGTATGGCTTTTCTACGAGCCTGCCAAAGATTCTGAATCAATTGGACATTTCTTTCCTATTCCAAATATTAGTCGGGTTTTAAGTGAGGGTATAAAGTGGGATGGTACCTGTTATTACTGCCCAATGTGTCTTTCTAGATTCCGTAGTGAATTAAAATTAAATAATCCCTTGAGACACTGCAAGCGTCATGGGTACCGGTCTGTGGAAACGGTTTGAAGTGAAAATGGCACCTTGCGGTTCAAAAGGTTTCAGAACACACTGTTGCAGAGCAACAAGGTATCATTGGGCATTGAGGCTGTTTTCATGGATGTGTCGGATCCGTCAAATTCGAATCATGAGAAAAAACATGAAGCCATTGTGATCTCTTTTGCGCACGCACGGAGAGACTCAAGTAATACCATGCAATTGGTAGATTTTTGTGAGACGTTGGGTAAAAAAGATTGTGTTGACATAGCTATGGTTGCTCTCATTAAAACAGCAAATGAGGCGAATTCACGGCTGTGCCATACACACTCTCCAATGAATCTATCACCAGAGGACGAGTTGGCCATTAAAAATGAAGACATTTGTTGGGTTTGTAAGAAAAAAATTAATGAGTGGGATGTGAAAGCCCGGGACCATGATCATTTATACCAAGAGATTTCATCCAGGGGAAGTGACTCTCTGGGGGTTGCGCATAAATCATGTAATTTAAATTTTAAGCAGCAATATTTTTTACTGGTTTACATGCACCATTCTAATATGATTTGAAATTCATATTACCAGCGTTGGCACGATTGCAGAAAGGCGAAGTTTTAGATGGCGTATAGGTAGATGGTTCTTTTTCATATAACATCATATCGAAATCATCTGAAAAGCTGTTAGTCTTAGAATTTAAATGGTAAACAATTGATAGTGGTAATACGTGCTTGAATAAAATCCGTTTCCTTGATTCCTTTAGTTTCTTCCCTAAATCCCTTAGGCAATTGATTCAAGTACAGAAAAGCGATGATTTAAATAGTTTCCCTCTCCTCAAAGAGCACTTTCCAGATGAGAAACTGTATGATTTATTAATGTGTAACTGCATATACCCGTACGAGTACTACAACTCCGCCTCGAAGCTACATAAGGAAAAATTACCGCCCGTCGCTGAGTTTTATGATTCACTTTGTGATCGTCAATGCACCACAGTCGATTATGAATTTGCCAAGAGGGTTTGGGCAAAGGGAGGATGTGAAAATTGGTTGGATTGTTGTACAGTGGACCTGGCAAGTGATGTGTTGACGTTGTTGGATATTGTCTGTAAAAACACGGGCAAACTTCATAAAGAATTCGGGTTGGATTGGGGGTATTATTTTTCCACTCCCTATTTGGTTATATAGTTAATTCTTAAAATCAGTAATGCAGAAATAGGTCTGATCACCGACGTGGATCAGCACCTGTTTGTAGAGAAATCCATGTGGGGAGGGTATGTTATTCACTGGGATCGTATTCTTGAAACCGACCCGACTTGACAACGCACCGGTGAAAAGTTGGACGCCGTTAGCTTGGATATGAATTCCCTTTATCCATCGGCAATGTCTCACTTTTATTTGCCGTTTGGTAATTACAAATGGCTTAACGATCCTTCTGCTCCACATTTCCCCAATATTCACTGTGTTGAGCAAAATGAACCACAAGGATGGTTTTTCGAAATTGATGGTGAAATTCCTCTAGAACCTCATGACTCGGTAAAAGACTTTGTTTTCATGTGCATCAACAGACCGGTGCTTAGGGACTCTTTGAGTCTCTAAAATTTATCATTAGCAGAGAATAAAGGCATGCACTGCACACCTTCAAAACAAAAGCTTATTGCCGACCTGGAGCCGAAACGGAATATTGTTGTACACCACGTTTATTTGCGGTGGATGCTTGCCAACGGTTTCAATGTCAAAAGGATTCATGTAGCCCTCGAAGTTGACCAAATACCTTATATTAAGACGTTTGTAGACACTTTTGTCAAAAACGGTCTCAAGTGAAAACAAAGGTCGAAAAAGAAATCTTAAAACTCATTTTAAATTCGGCCTTTGGTAAGATGTGTGAGAGTGAGCGAAAAAGAAGTCGTTGTGACGTTTTGACTGGCCCAAAAGAATGTGCCCGAATCATTGCAGATCCAATCTTCACATCATTCACGATCATAGACTCCAATATGGTCCTCTTACATAGGAAAAAAAGAAATGTAGTTTTAAATAAAAACATTGCCAGTGGCAGTGCCATTTTAGAAATATCAAAGAAACTCATGTTGGATTTTTATTACAATGTATGTAAGCGCCAGTGGCATAGGGGAGGACAAGTTCAAGTTTTTTATGGGGATACGGATTCTTTATTGTTAAAAGTCAAAACAGATAATTTATTAGACGATTGAGGAAATTGGAGAGTACATTAGCTCTCGGATAGACTACACAAACTGGGAAGAGTCCCGCTATCCGGAGCTAGTGAAACGGCTGGCCCCAAATCAATTATTAAAATTAAAATTAGAAACGGGACGTGATTTGGTATCGCATGGTGTATTTCTCGGTCCGAAAGTGAAGTGCATGGAAACGCACAATGAGAATACCAAAAAGTCTGTAAAAGGGTGCCTGCATACTATGCACACTATAAACACATGAGTGTTTATAGGAACTGTATAGAACAAAATTTAGCTCCAAGAGCGAGTGTCATGGCCGTTTCTCTTTAAAATATAAAAACTATACAGTTCGAGTCGAAAAAATGCCATGTTCGCCATATTGGACAAAGTCTATGTACTCGAAAGTGGTGTGAGAGTACTACCAGAACGCTATTATCTTGCTTCAGATCGAGTTGAATGTGTAGATTATATAAATCAACTGGGTCTGGAGAACGCACTATAGTTGTGGGAGGGGGAGGGGAGCCGTCTATTGGGGGGAGGGGGGACGTTTTCATCAACAGCTTAACACTGCCTTTTATATCTAGTCATTTTTCCGTCACAATCTCGGCACTGCCTAATATTGCTAAATTTCGTTGCGCAAAGCGATAATTTTTAAGTGTTTATTTTGTGTAAAGTTTTATTTGTAAGTGCCTATTACTAGCCCGCCGTGGAACCTTCCAGCCGTCGAGGGTACCATCCACTGGCCGCCACGGGTGACGGCCCGGTCGCTGTGCTCACGCCCAATGTCTGTTTGAATGTTCAAGTGTTTATTTTTTTAATATTGTAAATATATTTTTATGTTGTTGTATATACATGAATTAAAGAAACCATGTAATCTATTTCCTCTTGAATATTTATTCTACAAATTGAGGTTAGGCTAGGCTAGTTGCATTTTGACACTGGAAGAGTATGTATCAATTTAAAGCACCCTTCATATCGTTTCGTTGTGGACCGTCCATGTCTGACAAAACAACTCTACAAAAATCTTCAAAACTATGAAAAAATGTTTTTTGAGAACTCGAAAACATCTATTATTGCTATAGTATATGGCAAGAATCTTATGATAAAATAAAGAATCTTATGATAAAATGGTCTCGGGAGATGTTACAACTAATTACTGTTCGCTCACATCATGAACATATTTTGCCATAATTTTTTATTAGGAGTAAATGTATGAGAACACTTGCGTTGAATTGTACCTACTATATCATCAATAGAGTTGTTCGTAGTTCAAGTTCTCTTACCATATGCAGTGCGACAGCGCTGCCTAAGTAAAAAACGATGTGGGCACAATGTTTTTTTATCCTCCATACCCGGGCACTTCGTATCGGAGGAGTTGTAGAAACTTCGAAAAGGGCTCATTCAATTGGAAATTGAAGTGGCTGGTGCCCTTTTTAATAGTCGAAAGTGATTGGAGGGTAACTAGCCCTCTCCACGCCCATCATTCCCCCTGACATATCCAATCAGAATTTTGAGATAGCCATTTTGTTCAGTGTAGTTGATTTCCAGATAGAAAATATGTTTTTGAGGAGGATACTCCCCCACACCCCTCGGGGCAAAGGTTTTAAGTTATGCCCTGGGGGCATATAAGGTTTTTATAGGAGGCGTTGTGGTAGAAACTTCAAAAAAGGCTTATTCAATTGGAAATTCAAAGGGCTAGTGCCCCTTTTAATAGTTGAACGTGATTGGAGGACAACTAGCCGCCCCCCGCCCATCATTCTTCCAAACACATCCAATCAAAATTTTGAGATAGCCATTTTGTTCAGCGTATTTGATTTCCAAATAGACAATATGTTTTGAAGGAGGATACTCCCCCACACCCCTCGGGGTAAGGGTTTTAAGTTATGCCCTGGGGACATATAAGGTTTTTATAGAAGGCATACTCGTAGAAACTTCAAAAACGACTCATTCGATTGGAAATTCAAAGGGCTAGTGCCCTTTTTAATAGTCGAAAGTGACTGGAGGGCAACTAGACCTCCACGCCCATCATTCCCCTAAAGACATCCAATCAAAATTTTGAGATAGCCATTTTGTTCAGCGTAGTTGATTTCCACATAGAAAATATGTTTTTGGGGGGACACTCCCCCACAGCCCTCAGGGAAAGGGTTTTAAGTTGTGCCCTGAGTGTATATAAGGACGATGTTGGCACTATGTGTCATTTATTATTTTTTTCCTTTAGAGCAGGACACTTCGTATCGAAGAAGTTGTCGTAGAAACTTCGAAAAGGGCTCATTCAATTGAAAATTGCAGAGGCTTTTGCCCTTTTTAATGGTCGAAAGTGATTGGAAGGCAACTAACAGCCCTTCCACGCCCACCTTTTCCCGAACACATCCTATCAAAATTTTGAGATAGTCATTTTGTTCAGCGTAGTTGATTTCCAGATAAAAATTATGTTTTTGAGGAGGACCCTCCCCACAGCCTTCAGGGCAAGGGTTATAAGTTATGCCCTGGGGTAATATAAGGTTTTTATAGAAGGTGTTGTCGTACAAAATTCAAAAAAGGCTCAGTCGATTGTAAATTCAAAGGGCTAGTGCCCTTTTTAATAGTCGACAGTTATTGGAGGGCAAATAGCCCTCCCACGGCCAGCATTCCCCCAAACACATCCAATCAAAATTTTGCAATAGCCATTTTGTTCAGCGTAGCTGATTTTCAGATATAAATTATTTTATTGAGGAGGACACTCCCCCACAGCCTTCAGGGCAAGGGTTGTAAGTTATGCCTTGGGGGCATATAAGGTTTTAATAGAAGGCGTTGTCGTAGAAACTTCAAAAAGGGCTCATTGGATTGGAAATTCAAAGGGCTAGTGGCCTTTTTAATTGTCGAGAGTGATTGGAGGGCAACTAACCCCCATCTCATGCCCACCTTTTCGCCAAACACATCCAATCAACATTTTGAGATAGCCATTTTATTCAACATAGTTTTAAGTTCTGTATTAGGTATTTGAGGATACAACCCCCTCACAGCCCTCAGGACAAGGGTTTTAAGTTGTGCCTTGGGGGCATGTGAAGTTGTTTTAGAGCGCGTTGTCGTAGAAACTTAAAAGGGGTCGTTCGATTAGAAATTGAAATGGCTAATGCCCTTTTTAATAGTCGAAAATACTTGGAAGGCAACTAACACTCCTTCCATGCCCAACATTTACCCACACACCCCAACAGTCTTCAGAGCAAGGGTTATAAGTTATGTTCTGGGGGTGTATAAGTTTTTATTGAAATCTTTGTCGCAGAAACTTGAAAAGGGCTCATTCGATTGGAAATACAATTGTATAGTGCCCTTTTTAATAGTCAGAAGGGATTTGAGGGCTAACTACACCCCCCTCCCTCTCTCGCTTACTTTTTCCCCAAACACATCCAATCAAAATTTTAGATAGCCATTTTGTTCAGTGTTGTAGATTTCCAGATAGAAATTATGTTTTTGAGGAGGATACTCATCCACAGCCCTCAGGGCAAGGGTTGTAAGCTATGCCCTGGGGGCATATAAGGTTTTTATGGAACGCGTTGTCGTATAAACTTCCAAAATGGCTCATTTGATAAGAAATTGAAATGGCTAATGCCCTTTTCAATAGTCAAAAGTGATTGGAAGGCAACTAACACCCCTTCCACGTCCATCATTTCCCCAAACATATCCAATCAAAATTTTTAGATTGTCATTTTGTTCCACGCAGTTTAAAGTTCTGGAAATTATACCTTTGAGCAGGACACTCCCACCGCAGTCTTCAGGGCAAGGGTTATAAATTATGCCCTGGGGGCATTTAAGGTTTTTACTGAAATCTTTGTCGTAGAAACTTGAAAAAGGGCTGATTCGAGTGGAAATTCAAAGGGCTAGTGCCCTTCTTAATAGTCGAAAGTAATTTGAGGGCAACTAACCCTCCTCTCACGCCCACCTTTTCCCCAAACACATTCAATCAAAATTTTTAGATAGCAATTTTATTCAACGTAGTTGAAAATTTTGGAAATTAGGTCTTTAAGGAATACAACCCATCCCCACCCCACAACCCTCAGGGCAAGGGTTGTAAGCATGTTAGGTTTTATAGAAAGCGATGTTGTAAAAACATCAAAAAGGGTTCATTCAATTGCAAAATTGAAAGTGCTAATGCCCTTTTAATAGTCGGATATTTTTCGGATAATTTTCGGATATCGGATTTTGTTCAACGGGGTCGAAAGTTCTGAAAATTAGGTCTTTTAGGATGATAATCCCATCAGAGTGCAAGGTTTGTAAGTTATAAGGGTTTTAAGTTATGCTCTGGGGGCATATAAGGTTTATATAGAAAGTTGTAGAAATTACAAAAGGGGCTCATTTGATTGAAAATTGAAATTGTCCAAGTCGAAAGTGAGTGGAGAGTAATTAACCCCCCTCTCACGCCCACCTTTTCCCCAAACACATTCAATCAAAGTTTAGCGATAGCCATTTTGTTTAACGTAGTTGAAAGTTCTGGAAATTTTGTATCTAAGGATGACAAAACCCCCAGAGTCCCCAAGGCAAAGGTTTTAAGTTATGCCCCGGGGCATATAAGGTTTTTAAGGATAGAGTTGGCTTAAAAACTTCAAAAGGGGTTCATTCAATTGGAAATCGAGAGGGCTAGTGGTCTTTTTAATAGTTGAATGTGATTGGAGGGGAACTAACCGCCCTCTCACGCCCACCATTCCCCCAAACACATCCAATCCTCACAGCCCTTAGGGTAAGGGTTGTAATTTATGCCCTGGGCGCATATAAGGTGTTTATAGGAAGTGTTGTCGTAGAAACTCAAAAAGGGCTCATTCGATTGGAAATCGAAAGGACTAGTGCCCTTTTTAATAGTCGAAAGTGACTGGAAGGCTTTACATTTTAATAGTAAAAATCGATGTGGGTATAATGTATTATTTTGTTGTTGTTGTTTTTTTTTTAACCAGGGCATTTTGTATCGAAGGAGTTATCGTAGGAACTTCGAAAAGGGCTCATTCGATTGAAAATAGAAAGGGCTGATGCCCTTTTTAAAACGTGACAGTGATGGGAGGGAAACTAAACCCCCTACCACGCCCACCCTCCCACTTGACCTTATATTTTAAAACCAAATGTTGCCATAAGATTAAATCAAAATGTACTGTGTTAATGAAAAAAATACTTTACTGAAAAAATACAAACGAATTTGCATTGTCAGTATAATGTACATATACTGATATTTAGTAATCAAAATGTTAATACTATTTGATTTATTAAAGCTATAAAAGTAAAAACATTTATGTTTTTTCAGTAAAGTGCAAATTATGTCCTTGCCTTGGGAAGGCATAGGGGTTTTTAGCCCAACTTATGCTAATTTCTGCTCGTTTTGAGTTTGACTCGGTTATGTATTGTAATTTCTGTTCGTTTTGGGTTTCATTTATTTTTTTATGCTGATTTGTGGTAGTTTCACGCTTGGTAGATTATATGATTATATTTTTACTCATTTTTTGTTTAATGGAGTTCTTTACTTTTCTTTGAAAAACTTTTTTTGTGGAAAAAGTCTTTTAATTAATAACTCTAAACAAGCAAATTTATCCTGGCGAACCTAAATTTTTACTCTCCGCATACAATCAAGCAACTTATAAACCTTATGGTTACATATTATTAGACCTGAATCAAAACACACCCGAAGTGTTGCGTGTAGCCACCAATATTTTTGATAATGAAATTACTGTATATCTACCTTTGAATAGTAAAAATGTCATTAGTCCTAATCATGACAATGAAGAAGCTACCTTAACATACGCATTTATTTTCCGTGCTAGCTAATTCAAAACCATAACTAAAAATAAACTAACTAAAACTAAACTAAACTATACTGAAATCTAAATAGAACGTTAAACTAAAACTAAACTAAAAAAAATGCTAAACTAAGACTAAACTAAACTGAAATCTAAACTAGAACTTTAAACTAAAACTAAATTAAACTACAAAACTAAAAATAATTTACTAAACTAACTAAAATCTAAGCTCTAAACTACTAAACTAACTAAAAATCTAAACTATAACTCTAACTAAAACTCTTAACTACTAGTAACTAACTAAACTGAACTAAATTAAACTGAAAACCTAACTAAAACTCTAAACTAAAACTAAATTAAACTACAAAACTAAAAATAAACTACTAAACTAACTAAAATCTAAACTCTAAACTACTAAACTAACTAAAAATCTAAACTATAACTCTAACTAAAACTCTTAACTACTACTAAATAAAGCTCTAAACCAAAACAAACTACTAAACTAACTAAAATTTAAACTACTAAACTAGCTAAAACTAAACTCTAAATTCTAAACTACTAAACTAACTAAAACTATAAAATAAAACTAAACATTAAACTAAAACTAAATACTAAACTATAACTAAACTAAATTAAACCAAAAATCTAACTAAAACTCTAAAATAAAACTAAATACTAATCTAAACTAAAACTAAACTATAACACTAAACTAAAACTAAACTAAAAATTTAAACTAAAAACATAAAATACAAATCTAAACTACTAAACTATACCAAAATCTAAACTAGAACGTTAAACTAAAGCTAAACTAAAACTCTAAACTAAAACTAAACTACAAATCTAAACTACTAAATCATACTGAAAATATAACTAAATCTCTAATATAAACCTAAACACTAAACTAAAACTAAACACTAAACTAAAACTAAATTGAAAACTAAACTAAAACTATAAGCTAAAAATCTAAACTACTAAGCTAACTAAAATTCTAAAGTAAAACTAAACTATAAATAAAAGTAAACTAAACACGCTAAACTAAAAATCTAAACTACTAAACTAACTTCTAAAGTAAAACTAAACTAAAATAAAATTCTAAACTATAACTCTAAACTAAACTTTTATTTTTCGAAGTCGTGGACATACTTACGTGGAATTTATCAAGATTTATGGTGACAATCCTCGATTGAACGACTTTTTAGTTGAAAATACTCTTTCTTACCTTTATAATATAAATTTCAGTTCCCTAAAAGTGAAATGCTTTAAAAATGTATGTAAATTTGTTTATTAATAAAATTTGTATACAAAACACCGTGTCCTTTAGATTTCTTCTTCTACGTAAAAGTAATCATCCGAAACGACAAGTGGAGGTAGCTCATCAGGATTCAACTTGTATTCTTCTTGACGTGCAAAGTCAGGGTCACATTTTCTACAATATAGGAAACTTCATTTTTATTAAATCTCTTTGTAAAGTCAATAATACCACTCTGATTCCTTATGATGAAATTCACGTGTTTCAATTTGCTTATTTGAAGCAATGTCACATACAAAATCCTCATATGAAGAATCACTTTCTGTAACAGCCAAATAAAAGTCTGTTGGTTTATAATCATAATAGAAAGTATCTTCACAGAGATGTTGTAAAAACCAGCCTCTTTTATTATTCCAGTAATTGAAGCGTAGACCAGGTTTTCTTCCCAAAATAATTTAAAGCCGCGACGATACCAGTCTCTTAAACTAAAACTGAACTCACATTTAGGGTTTTTCACAATCAGGCTAGGATAAGTATTTTCCCATTGATCATTTGGATTGGAGTACAAGAATCCTCTACTATGAGAGTCACAAATCTCTTCAAGACAAGAGTTACAGTCTTTAACTCACACACCATATCCTCTATGCAATTTAGACGGATTGCGTAATTTACACTTTTCATTATAGTCATCAGCAAAAGTAAAATTCTCACAGGATGACCAGCTGTCAAAAGTATACAAGCATAATGGACATATATAAAACATTTTTGATGCTGACTACTCCAGTTCCAAAAACAAACTGACTCTCAAACAAGAAAAATGTCTCCTAGGTGCGTTACAGAAGTTTCGTCTATGTAGTTGTTAAGAGCAAAACCACAATATTATTTTGTATCAATCAATATATCTATAAATTGAGTATAAGCTCGGGGACCAAGACGACAAAGTTTCACACAATAGTCCAAAGAAGGGGAATCGATTCCCATTATATCGTTAAGCATTTCTCCAGAAGTTTTCTTTGAAGAGATAATCTTTGAAAATTATCATCCAAAACTAACCACTCTTCCAATTTTACTAGATTACGCACAATTTTCTGTTTCTCAAGTATATCAATTTTAACACTCTCACTGCCAAATACAGACTGAATCGGCGTCAATGAATGTTCTTTGCTATCAGTTTTAACTTATCTAATCATTAAAGAAATGGGTTGAGTAGCTGAAACTCTGTGTAATCTTCAAACAGATATGCAATATCATTTTGTTTTGTCTCAATCAATATATTTATAAATTAAGTCAAAGCCTGGGGGGCGCGACACATAAGTCTCAGGCAATAGTCTAGCCTTGGAGACTCATTTCTCATTATACTATCAATCATCTTCTTAGTGAAGATTTTCTTCCGCACTGATAATCTTTGAAAATTATCATTCAAAATTAACCATTTCTTCAAAGCAACAAGACTACCTAACATTTTCTGTCTGTCCACTTTATTCCTTTTAATCCTTATAGTCCTCTCTCACAACTAAACAAAAACTGATCCTTGTTCAATAGTTTCTAGCACCTGGGGGTGTGTCTAGACATGTTTTTGCCTAGAAAAACATCGCAGGGGTGAGTTTTTCTAGCTGGAGGTGTGTCTGGAAGAACATCGTGGGGGATTTCAGGCACCTTGGAATGTGTCTAGACATGATTTTGCCTAGACAACAAAATTTAATTCAAATATGTCCTGCAAATATAACAAACATCAACAAAACAAAGAAACCTCAAACAACATAACCAACAAAACAAAGAAACAACATCAACCAATATTAACCATCAAACCACATCAGCATAACATAACAACATAACATCAACACAACATCAACACAACATAACCAACAATAACATAACATAACAACATAACATTAAACGTCAACATAACATTAAACCACATAACAACATAACAACATAACCAACAAGATAACATCAACATAACATGACATAACATCAACATAACATAACATCAAACCACAAAACCATCAACACCAACATAATCATCAAACAACATCAAAATAACATAACAAAATAACAAAACATCAACACAGCATCAAAATAATATAACCAACAATAACATAACATCGACATAACATCAACATAACAACACAACCATCACATAACCAACAAACATAACATAACATAACCATCATAACCATAAAAAAACATCAACATAACCAACAAACAACATCAACATAACATAACATCATAATCATGAAACATCATAACATCAACTAAACATAACATAACCAAGAAACAACATAACTATCAACATAACCAAGAAACATCAAACAAAATAACCATCAAACATATGTTAATTTCCCTATGTTACAAATTAAAAAAAAAGTGTCCGGATCGGATTCGAAGGGGTTGGGCTGTCATAGAAGTCCCTGTGGGGGTACTACTAGCAGCTCCCTTCCTTCTTCCTGTCTCTTAGCAGGGTTGTCCCTTTCTCTTCAGTAACAGTGAAGCGCTATTTATTAGCTTTTACTACAGAGTGAGGGCCAATAGGCCAAGACCTAAATTTTGGTCGAAATTGGACTTGATACAGTAAAATATAACTGAAGAATTATCTTAAATATTACTTACATGTATCTATTTTAAAGATGCTTCAGATACCTTAATAAAATAAATTGAAAAAATAAACTCATTAAAATATACATGAAGAATTATGTTAAATATTACTTAACCGTATCTATTCTAAAGATGCTTCAGATACAAGAATAGAAGGAATATCAAAAACATGCTCTACTTGTAACAAAAATAAATAAATTAAAATATATGCGAAGAATTATCTTATAAAATATACGTACATCTATCTATTCTTAAGCTGCTTCAGATACCTCAATAAAATAAATTGAAAAAATAACGACTACTTGTAACAAAAATAAATACAGTAAAATATACCTGAAGAATTGTCTTAAATATTTCTTACATGTATATATCCTAAAGATGCTTCAGATTGCTTAATAAAATAAATTTAAAAAACGACTACTTATAACAAAAATAAATACAGTAAAATATACTTGAAGAATTACCTTAAATATTACTTAACTGTACCTATTCTAAAGATGCTTCAGATAGCAGAATAAATGGAAATCAAAAAACTGCTCCACTTGTAACAAAAATAAATAAATTAAAATATATGCAAAGAATTATCTTAAATATTACTTACATGTATCTATTCTAAAGATACTTCAAATACCCTAATAAGCGAAATTAAAAAAACGACTACTTGTAACAAAAATAAATAAATTAAAATATACATGAGGAATTATCTTAAATATTACTTAACTGTATCTATCATAGGCAGTGCACTAGCTCTGCCTAAGTAAAGAACGATGTGGCACAATGGGTTTTTTTTCTCCATATCCGGGCACTTCGTATCGAAGAAGTTGTCGTAGAAACTTCGAAAAGGTCTCATTCAATTGGAAATTGGAGTGGCTAGTGCCCTTTCTAATAGTCGAAAGTGATTGGAGGGCAACTAGCTCCCCCCCCCTACAACCTTCATTCCCCCAAACACATCCAATCAAAATTTTGAGATAGCCATTTTGTTCAGCGTAGTTGATTTCCAGACAGAAAATCTTTTTTAGGAGGACACTCCCCCACAATCCTCGGGTTAAGGGTTTAAAGTTATGCCCTGAGGGCATATAAGATCAATGTTGACACAATGTATAGTTTATTGATTTTTTTTTCTTTCTTTAAAGGGGGGCACTTCATATAGAAGGGGTTGTCGTAGAGACTTCAAAAGGGGCTCCTTCGATTGGAAATTGCGAGTTCTAGTGTCCTTTTTAATAGTCGAGAGGGATTGGAGGGCAAAAATCCCCCCCCCCTTACGCCAATCATTTCCCAAACAAATAGAATCGAAATTTTGAGATAGTCATTTTGTTCAGCGTAGTTGATTTCCAGATAGAAAATGTGTTTTTGAGGAGGACACTCCCCCACAGCCCTCATGGGCAGGGTTTTAAGCTATGCCCTGGGGGCATATAAGGTTTTTATAGAAGGCGTTGTCGTAGAAACTTCAAAACAGGCTCAGTCAATTGAAAATTTGAAGGGCTAGTGCCCTTTTTAATAGTCGAAAGTTATTGTAAGGCAACTAGCCCCCGCCCCCCTTCAGACACATCATTCCCCCAAACACATCCAATCAAAATTTTGAGATAGGCATTTTGTCAGCGCACCTGATTTTCTGATAGAAAATGTGTTTTTGAGGAGGACACTCCCCCACAACCCCCAGGGCAATGGTTTTAAGTTAAGCCCTGGGGGCATATAAGGTTTTTATAGAAGGTGTTGTCGTATAAACTTCAAAAAAGGGGAATTCAAAGGGGAATTGACTCATTCGATGGGGAATTCAAAGGGCTAGTTCCCTTTTTAATAGTCGAAAGGAATTGGAGGGCAACTAGCCCCCCCATGCCCATCTTTCCCCCAAACACATGCAATCCAAATTGTGAGATAGCCATTTTGTTCAACGTAGTTGATTTCCAGATAGAAAATAGATTTTTGGGGAGGACACTCCCCCACAACCCTCAGGGCAAGGGTTTTAAGTTATGCCCAGGGGGTATATAAGGCTTTTATAGAAGGTGTTGTCGTAGAAACTTCAAAACAGGCTCTTTCGATTGGAAATTTAAAGGGCTAGTGCCTTTTTTAATAGTCGAAAGTGATTGGAAGGGAAAAACAAGCAACCCCCCCCCCCTTCACGCCTATCATTCCCCCAAACACATCCAATCAAAATTTTGAGATAGGCATTTTATCAGCGTAGCTGATTGCCAGATAGAAATTATCTTTTTGAGGAGGACACTCCCCAACAACCCTCAGGGCAAGGATTTTAAGTTATGCCCTTGGGGCATATAAGGTTTTTATAGAAGGCGTTGTCGTAGAAACTTCAAAACAGGCTCATTCGATTGGAAATTCAAAGGGCTAGTGCCCTTTTTAATAGTCAAAAGTGATTGGAGATCAACTAGCCCCCCCCACCCCCATCATTCCCCCAAACACATTCAATCAAAATTGTGAGATAGCCATTTTGTTCAGCGTAGTTGATTTCTTGATAGCAAATATGTTTTTGAGGAGGACACTCCCCCACAACCCTCAGGGCAAGGGTTTTAAGTTACGCCCTGGTGACATAAAAGGTTTTTATAGAAGGCGTTGTCGTAGAAACTTCAAAACAGGCTCATTCGATTGGAAATTCAAAGGGCTAGTGCCCTTTTTAATAGTCAAAAGTGATTGGAGGATACCTAGCCCCCCCCCATGCCAATCACTCCCAAATACATATCCAATCAAAATTTTTAGATAGTCATTTTGTTCAGCGTAGGATTGTTGATTTCCAGATAGAAAATATGCTTTTGAGGAGGACACTTCCCCGCAATCCTCAGGGCAAAGTTTTTAAGTTATGCCCTTGGGGCATATAAGGTTTTTATAGAAGGTGTTTTCGTAGAAACTAACAGGCTCATTCGATTGGAAATTCAGAGGGCTAGTGCCCTTTTTAAAAATCGAAAGTGATTGGAGGGCAATTAGCCCCCCCCCCCCTCCGCCCACCCCCATCATTCCCCACACATCATCATTGTGAGATGCCTTTGTTCGTGTAGTTGATTCATGAAAATGTTTTTGAGGAGACCTATGATATCTTTGAATTTCTCACGCCCCTAGGAATTCCTTTGCTATTTGCTCACGCCCCTAGGAATCTCCATGTTATTTGCCGAGACAATGGATTTGCTTGCCTTATGTTCCTTCCATTGTTATTCTATGGGAACCTCTACACGTGATTAAACACGTCATGAAACTACGTGCTATTTGCTTATGTCCTGTTGGTACCATTCCAAACGAGTGGGGATTCCCCGCCTGTTCCTAAACATTGCAAAAAAGATAACAGCATGAACGGGGGGTTCCCCGCACAAATTTGTTTCAACTCCAAGTTTTTCAACCAGAGATCAAATTCCTGTACTGTGGGTTAGGTAACATGATTAAACACGCTTTTACAATCGGAATTCATTGATTGACATTTGCAAAAAAGGGGTAATTAGTGATTGGATAATTTTTTAACGTGAAGGGTCAATTTTGGAGGGAAAACCAAAAATACTCAGAATCGAAAATAAATGGGATCTGCCTCAAGGGGAAGGCTCAGAGGCCCTTCGTTCCCCCATTTCTGAGGACAGGGGGGGTCAATTTTGGAGGGAAAACCAAAAATACTCAGAATCGAAAATAAATGGGATCTGCCTCAAGGGGAAGGCTCAGAGGCCCTTCGTTCCCCCATTTCTGAGGGCAGGGAAGGGGGGACAATTTTGGAGGGAAAATCAAAAATACTCAGAATCGAAAATAAATGGGAATCTGCCTCAAGTGGAAGGCTCAGAGGCCCTTCGTTCCCCCATTTCTGAGGGCATGGGAGGAGGGGGTCAATTTTGGAGGGAAAGTCAAAAATACTCAGAATCGAAAATAAATGGGATCTGCCTCAAGGGGAAGGCTCAGAGGCCCTTCGTTCCCCCATTTCTGAGGGCAGGGGAGGAGGGGGTCAATTTTGGAGGGAAAACCAAAAATACTCAGAATCGAAAATAAATGGGATCTGCCTCAAGGGGAAGGCTCAGAGGCCCTTCGTTCTAGCCCCCCTCCCCACGCTCATCATTCCCCCGAACACATCCAATCAAAATTCTGAGATAGCCATTTTGTTCAGCGTAATTGATTTCCAGGTATAAAATATGTTTTTGAGGAGGATACTCCCCCAAATCCCTCAGGGCAAAGGTTTTAATTCATGCCCTGGGGGCATATAAGGTTTTTATAGAAGGCATTGTCGTGGAAACTTCAAAACATGCTCATTCGATTGGGAATTAAAAAGGCTAGTGCCCTCTTTAATAGTTGAAAGTGATTGGAGGGTAACTAGCCACCCGTGCCCATCATTCCCCCAAGCACATCCAATCAGAATTTTGAGATAGCCATTTTGTTCAGCGTAGGCTAGTTGATTTCCAGATAGAAGTAACGTTTTTTAGGAGGACACTCCCCCACAACCCTCAGGGCAAGGGTTTTAAGTTATGCCGTGGGGGTATATAAGGGTTTTACAAGAAGGCGTTGTCGTAGAAACTTCAAAACAGGCTCATTCTATTGGAAATTCAAAGGGCTAGTTTCCTTATTAATAGTCGACAGTGATTGGAAGGGAACTAGCCCCTCCCCCACGCCCATCATTCTCCCAAACACATCCAATTAAAATTTTGAGTTAGCCATTTTGTTCAGCGTAGTTGATTTCCAGATAGAAAATACGTTTTTGAGGAGGACACTCCCCAACAACCCTCAGGGCAATGGTTTAAAGTTATGTCCTGGGGTATATAAGGTTTTTTATAGAAGGCGTTGCCATAGAATCTTCAAACGTGGTTCATTTGATTTGAAATTCATAGGGTTTGGTAACTGACGTAAATTCAAAGGCTCTGAAATTAGAGAGGGCTTCCTACTGTTATTGTAACGGCTCATGCATTTACTATAATCTTTTTCATAGTTATACCGATCCTGATCAGAGGGTTTGGTAACTGACTAGTATCTATAATGTTAGGGGCCCCTGATATAGCTTTTCCCCGTTTAAAACAACTTGAGATTTTGAATACTTCCACCTTCCCTAGGTCTTCTTTTATCTAGATTTATAATTGAAAGAGGAGCAGGAACAGGGTGAACAGTCTAACCCCCTCTCTCCTGCGCCATTGTCCATGCTGGACCTTTGGTAGATTTAGCTATTTATCTCTCTTCACTTAGCCGGGGTCTCCTCAATTCTAGGGGCTGTAAACTTCATTACTACTATTATTAATATACAACCTTAGTCAATATCTATTGACCGTATACCTCTCTTAGTGTGGGCGGTAGGAATTACATCCGTCCTCTTACTTTTATCCCTGCAAGTCCTAGCGGGGGCTATTAACTTATTGCTATTTGACCGTAATTTAAACACTTCTTTCTTTGATCCCGCGGGTGCTGGGGACCTCATTCTTTACCAACATCTATTTTGGTTCTTTGACTACTTGAAGTGAATATTCTAATTTTATCCGGATTTGGTATAGTCTCCCACATTATTAGTCAAGAGAGAGGGAAAAGGAGGCATTTGGCATGTTAGGTATAATTTATGCTATACTTGCTATTGAGTTCTTGGCTTTGTTGTCTGGGCCCACCATATATTTAGCGTAGGTATAGACGTGGACACTCGAGCGCATTTCACTGCTGCGACTATAATCAATGCGATCGCCACTGGAATTAAGATTTTTGGATGGATCGGGACTCTTCACGGTACACGAATTACTATAATTCCCTCTATACTATGAGCCCTTGGGTTTGTCTTCTTGTTCACTGTAGGGGGTCTTACCCGAGTTGTCAATTCAAACTCTAGAACTGATGTTGTCCTCCATGATGCTTACTACTATTTTGCCCACTTCCACTTACCACTTCCACGTCTGGTCAATAGGGGCTGTATTTGCTATTATAGTAGGATTCGCACACTGATTAATCCTTATGACTGGGCTAAGGATGAATCAATTTTTCTTAAGGTTCATTTTTTTATTATATTTTTAAGGGGTAAACTTACCTTTTTTCCGCAACATTTTATATGTCTTGGCGGGATACCACGCCGCTATGCAGATTACCCTGACACATACGCCTCATGGAATGTAATTTCTTCATTAGGGAGAGTTAATCTATAATTGCCATACTTGTATTTATTTTTTTTCATCTGGGAAGCTGTGATTGCCAAGCAAGTTAATGTCTTCTCACTAAACTTGAGATCAGGTATAGAGTGGAATTACCCCCACCCACCTGCTGACGACTCTTACGAAGAGATTACTATAATTTCTACATTTTAAACTGACAGAAACATGTATGCATTGGATTTAAGCTCCAAAGATAGGTAACCCCTTTAAAAATTTCTCAATGGTTTCAACTGGGCCTGCAAAATCGGAATTCGCCTCTCGGAGAACAACTTATTTTTTTCCATGATCATGCCTTGTTAGTAGTAATTCTTATTACTTCATTTGTTGGATTTTTTCTAGCCGCGCTGTTTTCCAACAAATTTCTCCATCGTTATCTTCTCGATGGGCAGGCAATCGAGACAGTATGAACTGTTATCCCTGCTATTATTCAAGTGGCTATTGCCCTCCTCTCTATTCGCCTTCTTTACTTAATTGATGAAATTCATAATCCTGCCCTAACAATTAAAGTAATGGGGCACCAATGATATTTACCTTATGAGTACTCTGATTTTGATCATATTCAATTTGACTCTTACAATATTCCTTCAAATGAACTTCCTGCTAGTATATATCGTTTAATTGATGTGGATAATCGTATACCTGTCCCCTATAATCAAGCAATCCGTCTGATGATTACCTCAGACGACGTTCTACACTCGTGAGCCGTACCATCTTTAGGTATCAAAGTAGACGCTGTCCGGGCCGGCTTAATCAATCCAGACTGTTAGTAAATATACCCGGAGTATTTTATGGCCAGGGCTCTGAAATTTGTGGCTCTGGACATAGTTTTATACCTATCGTAATTGAGGCTACTGGAGAGGGGGATTTCCTGAAGAGACTTGAGTTACATATTTCATAGGGTGGCTGAAGTTTAGCGTAGCCTCTTAAGCTTTCTTATGGTGATTACCCCCTGTGAGGGTAGAGACTTAGTTTAATGATAAATATAAGGCGTCAACTTCAAGAAACCAGTGGCAGTCTCTTATACCCCAAATAATACCGGTTCCTTGAATAATTATCTTTTTTGCCTCTGTACTCCTTCTATGGACTCTTATGGCTGTAGTCTTTTCCTACTTATAGGCTGTCCCTACTTATAGGACTGACTAGACGTGGAGCCAATATTCTAGTAATGACCCGTTTGTTTATTATATTTAATAATTTTGTTGGTTTATTTCCCTATATTTTTACTACCACCAGACATTTAGCGGTCACCTTGAGACTAGCAGTACCCCTATTAATTTCTTTTATCATTTACGCTTAGATAAGGGAAACTCTAAATGCCTTGGCTCAGCTCGTCCCATTAGGTACACCAGCGCCCCTTATGCCCTTTATAGTACTAATTGAAATTATTAGAAACCTCATTCGGCCTATCACTCTCTCTGTGCGACTCGCGGTCAACATAATTGCAGGTTACCTTCTTCTGACTCTTTTAGGGAACCAAGGCACTATAGAAAATATCTATATCACCACAGCTGTAATCTTTTCACAAATTATTCTCTTAGTGTTAGAATTCTCTGTGGCTATTATCCAGTCCTATGTCTTTATGACTCTAGTGACTGTCTATGCAAGAGAATAATGAATCAATTAAACCACCCCTATCATTTCGTTAACGTCAGACCCTGGCCCTTGGCCACAGGTATGGGACCCTTTGTGATGACTTCAGGACTTGTCAAGTGATTTCACTCTTTTGACAGAATATTGTTCCTCACAGGAATAATTACAATAATATTTGTTTCCTATCAGTGGTGACGTGGTTTTTCACGAGAAGCTACTTTTCAAGGAATATATTCAAGTAAAGTTGGCTTCGGCTTACGATGAGGAATGCTCCTGTTTATCATTTCTGAAGTCTTCTTTTTTTATCTTTTTTTAGCATTTTTTCATTTTTTTAGCATTTCAAGTGAATTCAAGAAAGAGTTTGTTACTTACTTACTTACAATTTTTTCGTAATGACATATCCAACAACGGATGATGATAAAGAATTTATTCATTCTAATACATAGATTTTGTCAATGTTATCCGACGTATCTGACATATGATAGCGATAAAGAATTCTAATAAAGAATTTGTTCAATTCGATACTTGAATTATGTCATGGTTATCAAACGTATCTGTCAAAAGACATTGATAAAGAATTTATTCACTCCGATACTTAGATTTTCTCAATTTTATCAAGCATATCTGACAAAGCATGTTGATAAAGAATTTATTCACTCTGATACTTAGATTTTGTGAATGTTATCTGATGTATCAGACAAAGAAGTTGATATAAAATTTATTCACTATGATACTTAGATATGGTCAGTGTTATCAAACATATCTGTCAAAAAGACATTGACAAAGAATTTTTTCACTCTGATACTTAGATTTTTTCAATTTTATCCGAGGTAACCGGCAAAGGATGATAATAAGGAATTTATTCATTCTAATACACAGATTTTGTGAATGTTATCTGATGTATCAGACAAAGAGAAGTTGATAAAGAATTTATCCACTCTAATACATAGACTTTGACAATGTTATCCAACGTATCCGAGAAAGGATGTTGATAAAGAATTTATTCAATCTGAAATTTAGATTTAGTCAATTTTATCCGATGTATCTGACAAAGATGTTGATAGAAAAAATTTATTCACTCTGATACTTAGATTTTGTCAATTTTATCCCATGTGTATGACAATAGATGTATGCAAATTCCTTTTCTTACATCTCCGATGTTTTAGTAGGCATTCTAAACGTTTGATATGCTAGCATACTCTAAAAATAATGAACAGATAACAATGTAATGCATAATATATTTTTAATGAAATAACACCATGTAGAATATTAATGCAAAATATATTATGATACATTATTAATATCAATGATCAACTTTGGACATTTTGAATCTGTTCCATAAAATAGTTCACCATGTTCTCTCTTGATATTGTAGCTATTGTCTTAGCTCGTAATCAGTAGAATAATCATTATTCCATTTTGAGTCATACACAATTTTTACTGGTGTGTCACCGACAGGTTCAATATGCGTTTCGTCTATGGTATTATTTGGTTCATTTACTGTTTGATCAATGGTAGTAACGTTTGCTGGCACTTTCTTTTTCATGGATTCATCTTTATATTCCTTATTGATATTTTCTACCAATGCCCTTTTTATTTTTCCGGCAATTTCACTGTGTATTACAACATTATTTTTACATAGGTAACAGCTTTGGCACGTAGACAAGATATGGTTTATGATATTAATAGAAGAGTAGGTCTTTTTTCTTTTGGCCTTCCGTTGAATGCTAATACCCGAAAGCTGACGATAGGATGTATCAGTAGGTAATGTATTACCTGCGACAGTAGCAAGGAGTTGTCCTCTATCAGCAACGATTATTTTTATGTTGGCATTCTCTTTGAGTGCAATCATCTCTGGAGATCTCAATCGCGCATATCCACCAACATAAGAGTTGAATTTTTTCGGTACTCCAAAGAAATTTAATTCCTTACTGTCATGACAATGCACGCATACATTTCCGATAGTGCTACCACTTGTACTTATTTCACAGGTTAAATACTTCTCCTTGTCAGCATTCAATGCTACAATAATACTATCATGTGAACACACTTTCTTAAAATGCTCCATCTTCACTTTTTTAAAGATTCGACCTATGTGTTTATCGTTCCACTGCGTAAAAAATACTGATTTAATACATGCAATAAACTAGGTAGTGTCGATAACCCGCCATAAAGTACCAGTGGGTAAGCTGCATCGTGTCTCTGAACAAGCATAGAGTACAATTGTTAAAGCCATAAGCATATTTCATTTCATTTTAAGATACGTAAAAAAACAAATTTAGTCCAATAAAAAAAGTGCTACTACAAACAATATTTTTCTAATAGTAAAAGTCACCACTAACATTTCTATATCATTCTCATTTTGAATTTGGAAAATATTAAATGTGATTTTTTTTTATGTTTTAAGTATCTTACATGTCATTCTAAGAGATGAAAAAAAAAGTTGTAAAAATGTAGCATGTTAAATAAATAATAAAGAAAATTTAAAAAAAAAACAAAAAAAGTATAAGAAAATGGGGGGGGGGCAAGAAGTTGGGGGGGGGCAAAAAGTTTGGCCAAAAAGTTGGAGGGGAGGGGGCCTCCTTGGAGTTTGGGGATAGGTGACCTTTGGGGGTTAAGGTCCCTGTTGGTTAGGGTCATTGGTGCTTATGATCCTTGACGGTTCGTACTCATATACGCCTCACTACTTGATTTGTAAGGATTTCTATGGATTGTTCTGAATTTCTTTATTAAAATTATTTTCTTGCCATCTACATCTCTCTTAGTATCAACTTTTTAGTATACTATAACGTTAGACTCTATTTTAAATTGACAACACTGTTCAAACGCATTCCTTATTAAAATTCTGTTCTGAATTTCTTTATTAAAATTCTTTTCTTGCCATCTACATCTCTCTTAGTATCAACTTTTTAGTATACTATAACGTTAGACTCTATTTTAAATTGACAACACTGTTCAAACGCATTGTGTATTATACAGAACACATCGAAGAAGTAAAGCTAGGTCAAGTCACAAGACCATCTTATCAGTGTTAACCATTTTCATAGATTGATGGTATTCCAAATTTATAATAAATAAGCTATGAGTTAACAACCCCGAGGGGTTGCCTTAACTGCTAATCAGTTTAACCCTTTTTCTCCACCTTCATACGATCCGATCACTAATTAGTATCATTCACATCCCTATTATTCAATCAAAAATCAATATCGTTCATACAGTCCAATTCGCAAATCCTATACCCTTTTTCGCAAATAGAGTTAGCTTTTACGCAAAACGATATAAAGCCAATTAAGCTATTGAATACCTTGTACCAATGTCTCTTGTAGGCGTCAAATCTATTACGTATCTGAGTATATTCTTTGTATTGTTGATGCATTCCATTCCTCATTCTTTAATTACCCGTAACGCATTCTTAACCAACAGAATACCTTTTCACAAATACCTTTTCGCAAAAAAAATTCGCAAATAGAGTTATTTTTACGCAAATGGTACAATTTTCAACTTAAAAACCATTCTAACTATAGCATTCCATTCCTCATTCTTTAATTACCCGTGACACATTCTTAACCATCGGAAGTTTAATTTGGTTATTGAACTTAGAAGTAATTACCCTTTTCAAAAACATTAATTGTTCTATTAATGAACCTGTGAAACGAAACCAGTCTGATTTCAATTACACAATCTCGCTCCTAGTTCCAAACCGTGGGTGTTGCCTTAGAAACCCGTCTGGTAACCCATGTCTCGTAGTAATAGGTTACTGTCCTTGGTAAATTAATGTACCGGTTAGACTGCACTGTATATTCGTGCCTCAGGATTGTGTAATTCCATGTTTAATTGATATCAATAGCATCAATACTACTATAATGCATTTTCAATGCATAGATAGACATATGTCTTTTAAATATTTCCAGGAATGATCCACCCCAACATCTTCAGTGTTGTGCTCTTACTAAGCTATGGAAATAAATAAGTAGTAGAGATAGTAGAGAACCTGAAATGAGCACCTTATATAGAGAGGATGACAAAAATGAAAATAGAGATGATCCCCATGATATGTTTTCATAAACCATGGATGGACCTATTTCTTCTGCTCGACCCTAATCCCCCTCATAAAAAAGAAGCTGCCCCGCACGCTAGAGGATTGAACCCGAACGCCCTGTAATAAATTGTAAAAAGAATATGCTTCTTAAATAGTGTCTTAAGTTAAGACTACGTAATTTAATGAAGTGGGGCAATACAGCTCCCGCCCCAACAAAAGATAAAAGTATAATTTTCTCAAATCCACCTAGGATGGGTCTCACATCTCCCAGGAAACCCCAATAGGGAAAATTATCCCCCAAAACGGCTCCCCAGTAAAGAGTAAATAGAGGGATTAAGTAATCTCCCTCTTCGTCCCTGTACTGACAGCTCAGGTTGTAATTGTGAGAACACAAGCACACTAAAGCAATTCGAGATGAATAAACTCTCGTCAGGAGGCATTAGGCTAGTATAAGGACACTGGGAATCGTTGTACTGATATTATACACTTATACACTAGCCCTCTCAATTTCCAATCGAATGAGCCCCTTTTCAGTTTCTATAGCAACTTCTTCTTTACGAAGTGCCCTGGTCTAAAACAAACCAAAGGACAAATAAATAAATAATACATTGTGCCAACATCGTTATTTACTTAGGCAGGGCTATTGCTCTGCCTATGACTTAAGTTAACATAATTTCTTAATAAAAGTAGGTAAAACAGGCCTCTTGAAATATGAGACAACCACTGTTACCACCGAAGTGGGTTTCCTGTGAGATGTCACAGTTTTTTTTTCTGTTGGTCACAGGCTCACACATTTTTGCCGCCAAATTGTAGAAAGTCACAGGTTTCTTGTGCTAAAGGCTTCTAATATGACCTAATTATCAGCCAAGAGTTGAATATTTGTAGAGCTCATGCAATTGTATTTACTTTTAGCAGTTTTGATACCTGACGTAACAGTATCCGTAATGGTTTGTAAGGGATTCAGACTAATTGGCCGATGTAAAAGATGCATCAACCAAAAGACAAAAAGAACTTGTTGACAAGTATTTAAAAGACCATGATATATGAAGGGGTAAATCGGGTCAAAACTCGCCAAATTTTTGTTGCTAAACTTGCTGAAAATTTCACTGTTTTTCTTGAATTTTCAAGTTTTTCTCACAAATTTTCGTGAGCTTTTTTCTTTAAATTACGTTTTTTTTCAAATTTTTCTCATTTACCTGTTTTTTCCCACATCTTACAACATAAATCTGGGAAAAGGTACCATTGAAAAAATGGGAATAATACGGCAAACTCGGTCAAAACCTCCCAACTTTTAGTAGCTAGTTAAAAGAAATTGTATGAATTCTCAGAATTCTACATAATGTCCCGAAGCTTTTCGACTGAAATCAACTTTTTTCCCAGTTTCTGTCTAGAGAATTTCGCAAAAATTGATTGTGAAAAATTTGGAATATGAAGCAAATCGGGTCAAAACCTTCAGAAAGCTACGTGATGACATCGCTTGTAGAATTAAAAATAAAAGAGACCTCTTTGAAAGGGGTGAAAGATGTGTTCATATATTGGAAAGCTAATGTATACTCTTGTTTATAATATGATTTGTATGTTCCTACATTAACTTCTACAACGCATATGGAAATCAAAAAAGTAATCTGTATGACTTTTTTCGTGTTGTTCCTTAAGATAATGAGGTATGAAAAGTCATCTATAAGACTTTATTTGTGTTGGCTCTATAACAGAATGGAAAAATGGGCAGAAGGGAAAAATTCATACTGATAACTTTTAGTTTTCCTTATATATTTTAAAACTTAATGTAAGAATATATAAACCATATTTTAAACAAAAGTGACAATTTCTAGAGACAGAAACTGGAAAAAAATATGGTCTCAGTCAGAAAGCTTCGGAGAAGTATGTGAAATTCTGAGGATCCGTAGAGATTTTTTGTAACTAGCTATAAAAATTTGGGAGATTTCGACCCGATTTGCCCCGCTATTTCCATTTTTTCAATGATACATTTCCCAATTTTTTGCTGTAAGATGTTGGGAAAAATCAGCTCAATGACAAATTATTTTAGAAAAAAAACAGTAATATTTTTTTTAAACGCAAGAAAATTCTGGAGAGAAGTTTGAAAATTTTAGAAAAATGGTGAAATTTCCAATGCCCCAGTTAAAGAAGGTGCCTATCGTGATCTTGGTGCTATTCCCAAAACTGAGGCACCGTTTCATTTCACTCTCGGGTGAACAAGTCTTTCGTAGGCTCTATGTGCTTCAGCTGTGTCTAAAACCTTACCAAATTTATTGGAATCTGTTTTTCAGTATACCATGCACTATGTTAGTTCTAGTCCCAAGAGAACAGGAAAATTTCATGACCACTAGTTTCTACAAGAAAGCTCAGCTCTGAAGCATCCATCAGACGGCTTTTAGAAACCTTGTTAATGTTTTAACTAATCACTCCTTAGGTGGAAAAACTGTAGCCAAGGCGAACAAGGAGAAGGCACTCAAAATATACAATGCTTTGAAGAATCCTGCAATGAACAATCCTAACGACCTCTATATTGCCCTTATGTTGTCTTTCCTGTTCAACCGCTGCTGCTGAGCGATAGTTATTTGTCCTATTGCATATGAAAACAAGAGTCCAGAACAAGCTGAAAATTGGAACAGTTAGTGCATTGATGATAACCGAACAGTTGATTGGTCTAGCCGCTTTCCTGACTTTTCCAAATAATCTACTGGATAAGGCGATCAAAAGAAAAAAGGCAACTCGCAATAAAGAAGGTCTTCCTGGTCCTGAGCCTGACAGCTCAGACTCTAACACTTAGTAAAGTACTGACTGTGATGTACGTGTATTTTGTTGTTTCTGTTTATTCCACCTCTAATTCCAAGAGTCAACCTGTGAATTTTCCTCGTACCAACAATACCAATACCTTATATGGCGAGAGAATTTTCGCGTTAAGCATTTTTTTTTTTTTAATTCAATCTTAAAAGGGTAACAAGATATTCAGTTTTACAAATGGAAAAATCTTAATACTTTTTCAAGAAGAATCAGATTATAAAAATATTGCTTTAAAAAATATCAGATTATTAATATTATAGACATAAGTAGAAAAAATCAGGCAACTGGAACTGACCTAAAAATTAAAGTGTTAGTGGATTTCATTGTTTTGGTCCAAAATCAGCATTGCCTTAGGACATGTTCAAATTTTAACTTCTCGCTGCAGAATTAGATGTCGGATTTAAGTAAAAATAGTCTTTTTACGTCTGAACAGACTTCTCTTCAACCTTTGAGGATTTGTTTTTACCTCTTAAGGATCTTGTGAAAATCTCATGTGTCTGACCCTAGCATTAAGGATAACCATATGCATCTGAACTTAAGGTACAGTTGCACCATGCTGAAAACCGTGAGTTTTTCCGTGCAGAAGTGATCACGTGTTTTTCGATGTGGATTGAACTGTATTGTCAATATTTTCAACTTTAAAACCATCTAGGTCAGCTTCAGTCATACATTTATTTAGATCACATGCCTTCAGATCCTTAATTAAGTTATTTGTTCCCGTAAGTATTAAAGAAAATTTCCAAAGGGGTAACGCTGCAGAAAACCGATGCGCTTTTTTCATTGCTAGCCTTTTTTCTTAAGACAAATTCATGCGCTAAACTGTGCAGGTTTTTTTTCTGTTAATGCGTGGGGTTTTTTTTTGCATCGTTTAATTGCACCAGTAGCACTAAACAAGGACTTTACAGTACAGATCGTCTTTTTTCTTGACTGCTTTCGGAACTTGAACTTTAGTTACTTATGGTTGAACTACAATTAATTTCAAACGTTTTACCCTCCATAGCCACTGATTTTTTTTACCGTTGACTTGTTGACATTTTTTTAACTATATAGTTAATTTTTAAATATTACAATATAATAGCAGGATATAAATCAATATAATAGTAATATAAATTATGTTTTTATTATTGCATAATAAATAATAACAACATTTTAATGATAGTACTCTAACAAATATTGTATTACATAATTATAGTTAATTATTAACTTATCAATTAATTAATAATCTATAAACTATGCTTAATTGCTGTTTAAGCTTAAATATTACTCTTTAATTTTCAAACAAGATCCTGCCATGCAAATGAATTTGAAAGCCATTTTAGACACTGGCCATGCTTTTGATATCCAAACGCTTTGCCACACTGATAATGAAGCAAACTTTCATCGCTCAGACTTTGTCTGAACTGCAGTCAGAACTATGGCTGTCTTCACTGTTGTCAATTCAACTATTATAGTTCAGGGTCCGAATTCTTCGATCATAGACACAGTACAAGGGTGTGTTTGAGCCTTCTTATAGTAACTGATAACAACTAAATAGTAAGTTCGACAGTTTGCACCTTATTTTCGCTACGGAGGAACTTCGAGTCAAAAGGTGCGAACGGCGATAGTACGTTCATTTAGTTCTTTCTTTTTTCTTACTACGGTAGATAAGCATAGATGGTTGTTACTTCGATCTCACTTTCATCACTCCTTTTATAAAATTCAGCAAAATAGTCATTTCGTTACTATAGCCATTAAGACCTTATAGCTAGTGAGGTCCTAGTATTGCTATTTCGGAATACCAGAATGTTCAGTTTTCATTGACAGATTTATGGCACAAGATTCTAAAAATCGAATCGATGAAAACCAATAGTTTGTTGTTGGATCTGTCTAAAATGAGCAGTCTTTTTTAGTTCAGAATCCAGAATCTGGTGCCAGAATCCTTAAAATGAAGACTAGAATAAAATTAAACTGTATTAATAAGGTCTGAATACTAGACCCCAACGCCGCGCTAGTTTATTGACAGCCTAGGCCCTCGAGAAAGTTCAGAAGATTTCCTTAAAGAGCTTTTTCTCTCAGTTGAAGCAGTCCTCTTGATTTTTGCAGCATAATTTGATTATTTGTTTGAAAAGGCTTACAGCAATACAAATTTTCTCCTCTTCAGATCTTATTATAAATCTTCTACGGTATCTTTAAAACATTTACTAAAATTATTCACTTTTAAGGCTCACTTCATGTCACGAGCCAAAATACATCGTTTCCTTAGTCATTCCACCCCTCTGCTTTAGTTTCCATGGTATTTCATTGCAAAATTTTCGTTTTTTTTCCTTAGTCTTGGAATTAATTATAATCTGTTTCTGCCTTTCAAGCGACTCAGTATGCCGCGAAATGGCAAAATATTTGGAATTTAGAAGGTTATAAAATGTCCTTTTCCGGAAAAGAAGTTCTTCCTTCATAAAATGACCTCACACCTTCCTTGTTTTCTCGGATTCAGCAAAATTTGGACTGTTGGTCCAAATTTCACCGGATCCTAAAAGGCTCGGGACTTTACTGCCCCCTCCCCCACCCCGTTGTGACTTTCCTGCCAGCTAGAATGAAGATATAAAGGAGCAACCACTTGCTTTTACACGCTTTGTGGCTTCCATTGTTCAAATTTTGTCAAGGTCTCTAAACTGGGTCTAATTTAAATGCTATTAGGTAATTGAAATACGTTATTGTTTGTCTTCCTCTTCCCTTAACAGATTCATCTTTATATAAGATGAGTCTCTTTACGTCACTCGTGGTGACTTGAACAAATTTGAAACTCGTTTCTAATTATAACAATCGGCGTCAGCCAGTGGCATGCCACAGGGTCACGGTGGTCAGCGTGGTCTACTGAGCAGGCTCTGAAAGCGGTAACAGGGTTTTAACGACTTCCCTAGGTTTTTTAGCACTTTTCCTATTGGTACTGTAAATTCAGGTTGGTAATACGACTGTCTTACTTTTCTAGAAGAAATAATTTAAACTGATGAAATGGCAAGAATTTCTTGAAGATTAGCTATTCAGGTAACTTGACATGGCATGTCTAAACCTTCTGCCTTTTCTTCCAATTTTGAAAAATATCCCAACCTAGGGTAATATCCCCAGTGTTTGGACAGTGTGTTTGACAAATATTTTGATTAAAATGGGTCTTTCATGGACAGCAGGTTCCTGATCTTAGATATGACATAGATATTTGGGACTGAGCAGTAAAACTGGAAGCTTCTCTTTTTCTTGAAAAGTAGCTGAGTTTTGTGAATGAAACTCAGAAATGGATCTAGAGCCTTAATGATACCCTGGAAAGATATTTGGATGTAGCCTAGCTAGGCTATCTACATGGGAAGGTGCCCAATGGATATTCTTAGAAAAATTTCATTCTATAGAATGTAAAAATAATATCCAACTGCACTTAGTATCAAGATAAAATATCATGCTAGACAGATAATAACATTTTTAAGACTCTTACACCTTTACCTACCTAGCTGAATATTTGACTGTCTATGCAATATACAGAATATCTACCTAGTTGGATAATAACATAGCATAGTGTTTGGGATATATATCCAAATAGGTAGATAAGAAGTTTCTCTAAGCAGTTTTGAGATAATATCCAACTAGCCAGATAAATTGCTTCTCTTAGGGACAGCAAGAATATCTACCTAGTTGGATAATAATGTAGCTTAGTGTTTCTGATATATATCCAACTAGGCAGATAAGAAGATTCTCTAAGCAGTTTAGGGTTAATATCCAACTAGCCAGATAATTCATTTCTCTTAGGCACAGCATGAACATCTAACTAGGTGGATAATACTAAGTCTTAACACTCCTGATATATATCCAACTAGGAGGATAACTAAATTCCATTATACAATTTTGGGATAATATCCAACTAGCCAGATAAATTGTTTCTCTTAGGCAGAGCAAGAATATCTAACTAGGTGGATAATAATGTAGCTTAGTGTTTCTGATATATATCCAACTAGGCAGATAAGAAGATTTTCTAAGCAGTTTGGGGTTAATATCCAACTAGCCAGATAATTCATTTCTCTTAGGCACAGCATGAACATCTAACTAGGTGGATAATACTAAGTCTTAACACTCCTGATATATATCCAACTAGGAGGATAAGAAGATTTTCTAAGCAGTTTAGGGCTAATATCCAACTAGCCAGATAAATTGTGTCTCTTAGGCAGAGAGAATATCTATGTAGTTGGATAATAATGTTGCTTAGTGTTTCTGATATATATCCAACTAGGCAGCTAAGAAGATTCTCTAAGCAGTTTGGGGTTAATATCCAACTAGCCAGATAATTAATTTCTCTTAGGCACAGCATGAACATCTAACTAGGTGGATAATACTAAGTCTTAACACTCCTGATTTATATCCAACTAGGAAGATAAATAAATTCCATTAGGCTATGCAGTTTTGGGATAATATCTAACTAGCCAGATAAATTGTTTCTCTTAGGCACAGCAAGAATATCTAACTAGGTGGATAATGCTGAGTCTTAAATCTTTTGATATATATTTAACTAGGCAGGAAGTTACTTAACTACCTAGTTGGATTAATATCAGAAGGGTTAGGACAAAGTGTTATCCACCAAGTTAGATGTTCAGGCTATGTCTAAGAGAAAAAATTTTCTGACTAGTTGGATATTATCACTAGTTTGCATGAAGAATTTACTTTTCTGTCTAGTTAGATATATATAAGAAGCATTAAGTTAAAGTATTATCCACCTAGTTGGAGATACTAAGTTGGCTCTTATGCTTTATTGTATTTGGCTAGCAAGATAAAACTATTTTTCTTTTAAATTTTAATTATTTTCCTAGTTGGATAATTTCTTACTTGCTTAAAAGGATTGTCAGATAGCTAACTAGTTGGATAATTTTGGCAATAACTAAGTATGGTTGGATATTATTTTTACATTCTATAGAATATAAATTTTTAGATATTATCCATTGGGTATACTCCCCTTTTTCTGTGGTTTCAGTTCTGAAAATATAATTCCTATTATTTGAGTAGAATTTAAACCATATCAATGTTTTTTTTTCAAAATTTAGGAAATGTATTTGCATATCTTTAAAAACTTATAAATCAGGATTGAGCATAGTTATAAAGCTGAAAACAGTTTGTTGTGCTCTTTTTTTGTGGTAGATCTATTTTGTATGGTTTCACTTTTATAATACAAATATTTTTAAAGGTCATCAAAGGTCAAGACCCTCTAGAGGGAGAAGGAGTAGAGATAGATACTTCAAAATACCTTCCCAGGACACACTTCAGGCTTTAGACCCATCCCTGAAAGGTTCATGTCCCTAACCTAACCCCTTTCCAAGATAGCCAAAAGTAGTTTAAGTATAATTTTACCCATATTTTAGCTAGGATGAAAGTAAAAACATCATTTGATGCCTTTTTTATGCTCTTTTATAATTCAATAATCACTTCTGGGGCTAATTGCATCTTGAGCCCTTAAAGGCTAAAAGGTTTTTCATTTTTGTAACCACACAAAGAAGTTATAACCTGCAAAATACTTGATTTTCAATTCAAACCATTTTCCTACCATTTCAATTTTTCAAATGACAACAACAAAAATAGCACTGAATGTTTGCAATTTAAAACTTTGCTGTTAACAATTCAGGGTATATATTTGTGCATTAGGGGGGTGGAGAGGGGTAAATTTCATGGTAAATTTGCAGTGGGCCATATAATTTAGCTAGAATGAAAGTGAAAACAAAGGTATAGGCCCTAAAATATGTAAACTACCACTTGCTCACACATAGTTCTTAGTGGAAAAGGTGAAGATTTTTGGTCTAGGCTGTCTGGTAATTTTGAAGCTCTTGGGGATCATATCTTAGGGCATTGTGCTGTAGAGTTTCCCAATAGAATACTGCAGAAATATCATGCTTACCTGAGTAAACCAGACAAAACAAATGACTTTGAGGAAATGTTATTCTTTGTTAACAAGTAAACAAGACTTTGAGGGAATGTTATGACCAAGTGAACCTTTAATTTTAACTTGGGAGAGGAACAGAAGTAAATCAAACAAGAGTTTGTATCAGGTCATGGAAATAGAATTCCTGCAATATTTGCAGAGCAGGTTGGAGGAAGAAGGGGGGGGAGGGTAGTGTGACTAATTTTCTTCAAAGGGAGGGGTAGTGTCACTTCAAATTTTGGTATAAGTTTAGAATTGTGGCCCCTGATAAGGAGACATGTTAAGAAAACAATTCTTACTTTAAATATGTATAATGATCCTAGTTAACACATTAGCCAAGGGGAGAACCTTTATCATCAAGTCTTTCCTCTAAAAATCCTTCTTTTTCCAGCTTAAAAGAAAAAAATTACTATTAACCACCATGCTGACAAAATGCATTAAATCTTTTGAAATTGCTGCTATATATTGCCAAATAAGTTGTTTTATAGATAGTGCTATCCTGGCTGTTGTTAATTCCATTTTTTTAATGAGCAGTGGTGAAAATACAAAATATCAATCCAACCATTTTGCCACTGCTCATTAAAAATAGCTGAATTAACAACAGCTGGAATGAACACTATCTGTAAACAATTTATTATAGCAGCAATTTCAAATTTCATTTTAGCATAGAGGTTTATTGTACACTTTTTCTTTTAAGTTGGAAAAAGAAGGATTTTTAGAGGAAAGGCTTGATGATAAAGGTTCTCCCCTTGGATAATATATTAACTAGGATCATTATACATATTTTAAAGTAAAAATTGTTTTCTTAACATGTCTCCTTATGAGGGGCCACAATTCTAAATTTATACCCAAATTTCTTTTGGGGGGGGGGGGCAGGCTAAAAATGTTTTGTCTCAACCAACTTAAAGATTTTTGTGCCATAAGATCATAAGGGGCTTTAAAATCTATTCATGGTTAAGTAACAAATTAAATCAAAGGAACACTCTGTGTTCCCAGTTTATCTATATACAATATATCATGAATAGCTTGGGCGGGAAGTTGAAACTTTTAGGGATAATTGGGGGGGGGAGGTGACCCAGTGGTGAAACTCCTATTCTTATGATAAGAACCTGCCTTTAACAAAATCCAATTGGAGAATTCTGCATAGCTTTCCAACCAAAAGCTTCCAGCACATTTACCATCATAAACATTTAGTTCCCTAGCAATCATAACTCAATCCAAAGTGAAAAACTTTTGTAGAGGAATGCAGTTGCATTTGTAGACTTTTGCTTAACTTGGGTAATTCTCATTCCCTAATCTGCCTAACTTAGAACAGAAAACACAGATATTGTGCATTCATGTCTAACAAGTGATGAGGGTTTGTGAAAAAAAATGATGTCTTTACATACATACATAACTTGGATAGCACATCAAAAAAAGATCATGTTGTCTCTAACTTCACTATCAGAAGTTCTTGTTGATCCTGAGCACACATTCAGCAACTGCCTTGGTTTGTCATTAACAAATTGTTATTTGCCAAATAACAAGACAGGTCCCCCACAGTATTACTTTAAGACAGAGGGGTGAAAAGCACATAAGATCATCTGTCTAGATAATTGCAAAGAAATATTACACAAAATTAAAGATCCTTTCCAGCTTTTACTTCATGGTGAGTATGATAGCATTGGACTTGATACATATTATATTGAAATTGTTCATGCCATGAAGTGTGGGAGCTAGCATCCATCCATTGTAATTAAGCAAAAACAAAGGTACATGTTAATTTGTTTTTAGTGATGATATCAGCTTAAGGGTTTTCATGTGACTTGACCCCTGCTTAACTCAACCCTAATTCAATTCAACCCCAGCAACAGGTAAGTTCACTGAGAGTTGCAAAACTTGTGCATAAAAATGAACTTTTTTAAACATCAGGCACAGAAATGCCAAATGTCCCCCCCCCCTTCTTACACAATGACCCACCAGCCCTCCTCCATAATAGCTGATGCACAATTAATATCTTCATCTGAATCCCTGCTGCTCTTATTTTTTCTTAGGCCACTGACTCTCCTCTGTAAATAATGAGCAAGATCTTGGTGTCTCTATTGACAATGAATTAAAATTCAGCACTCATGCTAAGAGGTCTGCTGCTGGGTCCAGTTTGACCTTGTGACTGATTAAGTGTACTATTTCCTCTTGTTCCCCTAAAGTCATCAGTCTTCTTTATAAGGGACTTGTGCATCCTAAGCTTGAAGTTGGAATGTCTCTTGCCTCTCTATATTTTATAAAAGTACTTGAAGATGTGCAGAGATGTGCTATTAAAGTGATATCTGGCATGCAAGAGCTTTCCTACCCTGTAAGACTATCAAACCTGAGTCTCCCTACACTTGTTTACAGGAGAAATAGAAAGGATGCTATTTTAACCTTTAAGTTATTAAGGGCTAATATTCTCCCAGGATTATTCCCTACTGTTGGTACCAATTCAAAAACTAGAGGTCATCAACTGAAACTTATCAAGCAGTCTACAATTTCTAGAGTCCATACTCAATTCTTCTCAACACATATTCTCAGTAATTGGAACAAACTATCTAATGAAACAGTTACTCCTGAATCTGTTGATGTTTTTAAACAAAGGCTAGATGCTGAGTGGTCCTCCAGAGAGTGTAAACTCAGTTGGGATGGTATCAAACAAGGAACAGCACCTGGTCACCAGTGAACCTGCATACAACTAGTCATCATTCCAGAGTTGTACAAGGAGAGATCCTTAGATTGCTCCTAGCTGCAATTTAAGGTACAAATCATTGTATATGATTTTATCAACATCAAGTGAATCAACTTATTAACTGCTAATTTGTATGGACTACATTACTCCTTAGGGACAAATGTGTTACTGCATGGTATTACTGCCTTGGAAGCACAATATATAGTTTTTAATTGATTGGCTATCTTTGAATTTTCAATGATAGAAATTTGGTTAAATAAGAGGGGTACTAGAACTTTTAGTCTCCATTCACCTGAACTTTGTCCTGATTTTCTAAGACTGTTATTTTGATGCCATAATATTTGGAAAAACTCAATAAATAAACATGCACCCATGATTATCCTTCTAAAATAATTGCAAAATTTTACATTTTTGTAGATAGGAGCTTGAGACCTCCATAATAGGGCTCTTATGTAGTGAATTTCATAATTTAGTTTTCATAAAGATCAATTGCCCTTTTGGGGTTGCTTCTCCTCTTTTAAAAAGTAGGGCAAACATTCTCTGGCTTGTACCTTTTTGATGGGTAACTTCAGACTTGAGGAACTTCATATGTTTGGAGTCAACATAAAAAGGCAATTCTTCTGATGCATATAATGGCTATCAAAAATTCTATTTTTTTAAGTTTTGGTTGCTGTTAAGCCAAGTTGCTCTTTACTTACTGTTCATTACCACAAACTGTTTGATTAAGTGCATATGACACCCTAGCTTTTACAGAGGTGCCTGGCTTATGAAAATACTATTTTATCTGCAATATCCCCAGAAGGGCTTGGGTGAACTCCAATTAAAACTTTGAAGAATATTTGGAGGATAAAGGGATATCTGCAATATTTTTAGAATGGCTTTTGGGACATTGTTTGAACTTTCAGGAAGTATTGAGAGAAGGGGAATTCAAATATTTTCCCAGGGTATAGCTTTTCTTGGAAACTATTTTTGGATTAAATGCAAACCACACTAACCTTTCTTGGAGGTTTGAGTGGTAGGAGAGTTGCTCTCATATAGCATACTAAATTTTTTTGTCTGCTCTCCCAAAAAGTAAAACAAATTCTGAGACTAAAAGAATAATTATATAGGAGATCAAGTTGAAACTTTCAGGGAGTATTGGAGGAGTGCTAGGGGATCCAAATTTTATATTGAAGGGATGGATTAGGGGGCTGTCAATAGTATAGTCTTTCAGCTGTGAAAGAGTTTTTGCACTATCAGCTTATGTGGAAATCTGTTCATGGTGAAGCAGGAAGATAAATTGAAAGAGACCAGATCAGCAAAGTAGCATATCTGCAATATTTTGGAAACTGCTCAGGAAATACATTTAAAACTTTCAGGGGTTTGAGGAAGGGGTGCAAGAGGACTTTAAATTTAGGATTGATGGGGCGACTTTTAAGGGAACCTAAAAGTGTTTTTTTTTTCACTTTAAGGCCCTGTGGAATTTAGAATCTGTTCACTGTGAAGGAGCAAGATGAATTGCAAGACCATTTGCACCCAGGTTATAAAAATTCCATTTTTGCAATATCTTGGGAACATCTTTTGTGATTGAGTTACTAATTTCTTAGGGTTTGGCAGGGGAGGTGAAAGTGGACCTTGAGTCTGAATTTTGGAGTGGGATAGAGTAAGAAGTGACTAGCAAAAAAAATGTCATCAATCTATCTAAAAGTTTTTGTACTTTAAGTTCCTGTGTAAAGTTTCAAGGAGTTCTAACTTTAAAAAAAAATGTATTTCCAATATTTGAGGTAAGGTTTGGGAGACTGGTGTAAAAAAAAATCCCATGAGTATTGTTGGATGGGGAAAGAGGACTTCAGATATTGCTTTTGGAGAAGGGATACAAGGGTCAAGTTTTTGTTCTTTCAAAATACTGGTTTTCCCAAAATTAGACCAGAAAAAGGATCAAAAAGCTTTGTTTGAACAACTTCAAACTATGTATCCATAAGTTCCTGGGTTAACAGGCTCCCAAAGCATAAAAAAAAAACTTGAAAAACCTTTTTGGCTGGCCCAAAAATAAAGATTTATGGCTCCCAGAAACCTGTCAATAAATTTTGTTTCTCTAATCGGCTTGAGAGTTATATCCAGGGAACCCAAATGTAGAAAAAAGAATTAAACTAATTTTGGCTCTATGATGCTTTTTCAAGTATAATCACTAAAAACTGCCCTCAATTTTGTTTGTTTCTGATAGGCTTGAAACTCGCTGGGCATGTAGGCCTCCATGAAGACAAAACATTTTGAAAAAAATGTGGTTCTATGAATTTGTAACACATGAAAATTTGTCAAACAAATAAAGGTTCAACTAGGTCAAACAAATAAAAGTTCAAATACCTACACTATATATATGCAAAAATGTGCTAAAAACTTTGTTGTTTTTTTTTCAGTTGGCTTAAACTTAAAAGGTCTCTAAAGTTGACCAAGGGAGCTGTCCCTGGTCCAATGAATGGAGTTGAAAAATTTGAAAAAAAAAGTTGGTTGCAACAATTAGGCATGCAACAATATACAAAAAAAGTTTTTTTTTTTATTTGCTTGAAATTTACAAGGCACGTGGACAGGAAAAAGAAGGCCTTGATGAAAACAAACCATATTGACAGAGTGGTTTTACTGATCCGTGACTTCTGAAATAGGCTTAAAATTATTTTATTTTCAATTTTTGTCTCATGGTCAGCTTGAAATGAATTGGAGACGTAGACTGGACAAAACATACTTGAAAGGACAAAAAAAAGGCTGTATTGATTTGTGACTCTATAAAATTGGCCAAGTAGTGTTTTTCTCTAATTTGCTTGAAACTTTCAGAGTATGTATACTGGACTAAGGTGACCTTAATGAGGACAAAAAATTGGGGATGGAATTTTTCTTGTATTGATTTATATTGCAAAAAGTCTTATTTTTCGGTCTATTGGCTTTAAACTTACAGTGTATGTTGAAAGGACCAAAGGAGCCTCATCTAAGAAAAACAAAGATTAGAAACAAATCCTTTTTTTTAGACAATAAGAAACTAGTTATTATACTTTGCTGCATAATCTAATTTTTGAATATTGTGCTTCTGATTCTCCATTGATGATTTGATTTGTTACAGAAATTCTCTAACAAGGCTAACTAACTTTTTTTGTTGGGAAAGCAGAAACATAATTGTTGGGAAAATTGTTAGCTAACAGTTTGTGTCTGTATGGCAGACAAAAAAAAAACTATTTGTTAGCTGCTCATTTTTAGCTTTACAGACAAAGCGCTGAATAGCCTAAATCAGTCTTTTGGAAACCCTATTTTCCAATGCTGAAGTAAAATAACAGTTTTCTCACAGTTTTATGGTTGATCGGCTTTTTGGTTTATCAGTAAAAAGCCAAAATTAAAACACAGCGTTAGGTTAATCAGTGGTTGCATTTTGGTGCAATTAGAACGTGATTTCTAGGTAAGCAATATTAGAAATAAAAAGCGAGAAGTATTGTTTGGGGCTGTTGATTATTAAGTTTAAAAAGCCGCGTTTTCATGGACAAATCAATATTTCTGCCTAAGTAAAGAGTGGTATGGCTTCAATGTGTTATCATTTATTTTTTATTATTTTTTTCACCTGGCCAATTTGTATGGAAAATATTGCTGTATAAACTTTTGCTAGGTCTTATTCGGCTGGTGAATTTCGAAGACCACACTGCCTTTCTATGACAATAAATAAAAGTTGAAACAGGGATAAATTCTTTAAATAGACAGTGATAATTTCACAAAAAAAATACCAGATATTTTGGTCACATATGCAGTGACCATCATCAGTAGTAATACATTAGTATTAGTCAGTATTACTACTGAAGACTGTCACTGCATATGTGACCGAAATATCTAGTATTTTTTGTGAAATTATCACTGTCTAATAAAATAATTTATCCCTATTTGACCTTTTATTTATTTGGCTGCAAATTGAAAGTTCTAGTGCGCTTGTTAAGAATCAAAAATGATTGGACAGTAATCTGTCCCTCCCATACACTTCTTAGCTTACTCTCCCTATGAACCCCCAAAGGTACAAATTTTCAGGCAGTCATTTTGTTCAAAATAGGCAAAAGGTCCAATGTCTATGCCTTAAAGGGTGGCATGACCACCCCCCTCCCTCCCTCACACAGAGTCTGTAGGACAAGGGTCACAACTTATACAAGGTGCCCTTTGTTTACAAATAGGTTTTATTATTGGGAAAGGAGGAAATGTTTGAATCTGTGTCTCTCCAATAAGGTTGAGGGTATTAAGGTGAAAACTCAGGGAATGTTGAGAAAAATGTTGAACTAAATCAAAAAACACTATATGTATCTAGATTTTCAGAAGGGCATATCTGCAATATATCAGGAATGGCTAAGGGTATTATGTTAAATTCTTTAGGGCATGTCATTGAGATGTTAAACTAAATCAAAAGGCAATATGTTCTAATTGAATTCAGTTAAAGCTTTCAGGGGATGTTGAACTAAATCAAAAGACGCTATGTGCATCCATCCAGGTAGTTGAGAGGGCATATTAGCAGTATCTCAAGAATGGCTAAGTATATCAAGTTGAAACTTATAGGAATGTTGAACTAAATCAAAAGATACAATGCATATCCAAGTTGTCAAAAAGACATATCTCCAATATCTCAAGAATGGCTAAGGATAATTAATAAAATCTCTCAGGAAATGTTGGGAGTGATATTGAACTGAATCAATGAGTATATCCAGGTTTAAAAAGGGCATATCTGTAATATCTTGGCAATAGCTAAGGGTATTAAGTTGAAATTTTCAGGGCATATTGATGGGGTTGATGAACTGAATCCAAGAGACAGTATAGGCATCCAAGTTGTCAAAAGAGTGTATTTCTAGTATTTCATGAATGCCTAAAGGCACTAAGTTGAAACTTTCAGCTCATGTTTAACTAAATCAAAAGATACTATGTGTATCCAGGTTGTCAAAAGGGCGTATCCAGAAAACCTTGGGAATGGCATAGAGCATCAAATTGGAACTTTCAGAACAGGTTGAGACAGATGCTGAAATAAATCAAACAATGCTCTATACATCCAGGTTTTCAAAAGGGCGTGTCTGCAATATCTCAGGAACGGCTGTGTATTTTAAGTTTACACTTTTGCAGTATGTTGAGAACTAAATCAAAAGACAAATATTTAAGTAAGTATATATTTAAACAATCAAGCAATTAACACAAAATGTATCACAAAAAGATTTTCTATTTTCTCTTTTATAATGTTAACATATACAAAACTGTCTAGTCTTTCAGGGAAGAGTGTTATTATAGCCTATATTAAACATTCAGTCAACTTTTATATTAGTTCTTCTTCAGAAATCTTGGTTATAATCGCGATTTTCTATCTTTTTTGTTGATATTAAGGCAAATAAAACATACTGCTCAAATAAAAATTTGTTGTCAGTAAAGTGCAAATGATGCTCTGACATTTAGAAGGCTTAGGGGCGTAACAGCACAATAATTAAACAAGAAAAAAAGGGTAAACCTTGAACTAATTGTAACAAGATTGATTTTTATACCATTTTATAGAGAAAAATAGGCTTATTAACATATCCAAAATTGAATATGGAAAATTAACATGTTAAAACGTTCATTGTGTGGTAGCGCATAGAAAAAGATGTCTTTTTTTTCGTAAACAAAACAGTGAAGGTAAAAATGGCCCATTACCAGTATAACAGGGATATTTATGGAAATTTCTCTTTAGTGTTTGAAGTAGGAGCTGTTGTCTCCAAAAGAAAAAAAAATATCCTATTTAAGCAAGTAAGGTGTCTATTTTAGTGCTCTCTTGGCTGTAGGTAAAAAAAAAGGGAAATAGAGTTCTATGAAGCTAGAGAAACTGACACCTTTACTATTGAGTGGCAAAAATCTCCCCCCCCCCCCAAAAAAAAAATGGAAATCGTAATAATTTGAAAAAATATCTTTTCTGTGATTACCGGGATTGGTAACAGGTAACAAATTTTGCTGCCATACTTGTCGAGCCTGCCCTCAAAGTATGAGGAAAGAGGGTGACAAAAATATAAATTGTGAAATTTGTGGGAAGAAATAACTTGCAGAGCTATTGGAGTCATAGAAAGAAAAAACGGAAAGGAACATGAAAATTATCTTGAATAAATTTAACATGGTCACCGGCTTGATGTTCTATCAGTATCTGTGTTCTATGAGTATCAATAACAGCTGCTGATATTGCCTAATGCGCCGCTATTCAAAAGTTGAATTACAAAGGAAACGATGCAGTTCTTTCAATGATAAAATGTGAGAATCTGCGAATCTCAAACTTTGATCCTTAGTGTTAGCTTGGCTTGTTGTGGATCGCATCTTGGTACCTGAAATTTCCACGGTCTGCTTAGAATGGGTTTACGCAAGGAGTTATTTGAGGACCAGCTTCAAAAGCAGGCATCTTGTTTCTACCCATGGACGATCTTTTATCAAGTAACTCAGTCCTGTTTTTATTCTGCCCTGATGTGTGTAGGCAAGGGGAGAAATACAGAGGTTTGCCTATCATAACGTTTGACCAGTCTCTGTGGTGAAGTCTATGAAATTAATAGGAAGTGAAAAACCTGGAACATGCTGAAAAAGATTGTCTTAAAACTACGAGGATTACATTTCCTCGTGAGCTTTTCTTGACTGCATAGAACATGCCATGCAAGGATAAAGCCTGAAAGGAATTCTTGGAGTCGTTTATCCTGAACAAACAATACCTCATATATTGACGGAGAGGAAAAAAAGTAACTTGCGCTTATCAAGGAAATATGAGAATGACTTGGACACTCCAAATCTGTCTTTTAAAGTTTATGTTGTTTATGACAATAGATCTACTGCAAGCTGTTTGAAAGACTCGTCAACGGAACTTTAAGCTTGCAAGATGTCCATAAAGATCAACTATTGAAAGATCTTAAAGCTGCATTTGACAAGCAGAAGAAGAAATTTTGTATGATGGAAACTGAACAGTCAAGCTTTTAATGCAGTACCTCAATATGGTTGGCGTAATTCAGTGATTCCCAAGAACAGAGAGACTTTGTCTGTGGGAAGAACATCTGCAAGTACGTAGTAAAAATCGTGCATCCCTAATCTCGCTGCTACAGGCCATAACCAGTATGTAAAGACTAAAAGAGTGTACCATCAAACAAATGGACAAGCTATGTGTTTGTCACTTGGTAATTCACAGGTCGTTTTGTGATGATAGCCTTCATACGATAAAGTACTTAGAAAGGCAGTGGGCTGGGTTGTCAGATGACCTAGCTATAGAACGAAAATTTCTGAGGAATCGTAAGATACCCTTAGGTTTTACTGGTGGAGGCAGAATGACAGATTTACAGCAAAATCTTTGAGTTATGCCGCGTCCTGTTTGCATAGAAGTAATCTATTTCATACAGGAATGCACTGGAAAGAAATACTGGACTAGCTAACAACACAAGGAGAAGGGGTTATTAGGCCAAAAGAGGGACCTTGATGACATATTAAAAGTCAAATTTATTCAAAGATTTTGAAGGACTGAGAAATATAGTGAATGGAATAATGGCTCCTTTACTATGGAGTAGGCTCCTTAGAACAGCGATTTTTGATGATATGGTTAACAAGTCAGTTCACAAATATGTTTTCAGGAAGAAATCACAAGTAACCTTTATGACAGCAAAGAGAGCTGGTTCAACAGTCTAGCACATAGATCTTAGCCTAATCTTCCAGAGCTTATTGCTTGTTACTAAACGTTCAATCGTACCAGAAAGAGACAGCTTCTAGCATGAATTATATTCTGCTCCTTCGTCACCTTTTGACGACGATGGGCTTATGAAGAGACCCAGCAAGCCTGATCTTGCGAAAGCTTTGTTTGAATCTTTTAAAGACATAAATAACCTGTGTCCAAATAGGAAATAACTAATAGGACCCCACCTTCATGTTTTGGGTGGTAGACCTCTTCTTGGCTGATTTCAGTGGGAGATTGGAAACAGCTTTTCAATGATATTCGACCAGTACTTGGCGTGTATTGAAACACTGTTCCCACACCCTACGTTGGTTTTTGAACAATATAATTGAGAATCTTGACACAAAGTAGACGTGTGAAATATAACAGAAGAAAAGTGTTGTTTATTGCATATTTGTATCTTCAAATGTCAAGGACGAATTTCTATCTATAAAAAAAAGGTGAGTTAGCATGCTCAGCGAAAGCTTGAAAGGGGACCAAACTTGTTCACGCAGAAGGCGTCGCGGATGTGAAGATCGTCAATATTGCTGTTGATAAGTCTAATATTCTTCCTACTGTGCTATTTGGTGATGATACTGACATTCCAACAAGGCATATTATCCTGTAGAACCGAAATAAGGTGATATAAGTGTTGCATTGGACATACACATGATGAAAATTAGTTTGAGAATAGAACTTTGCAGTTCTATACATTTCTATCATGGGCTACTTGGCTATGATCCATCTTTCCATATACAGGGTGTTAGAAAAGAAAAAACTATGAGCATATTTAAGGAGAACGAGGTGTTTCAAAGAAGTTCTTAAGTGTTCCTGAAGGTGAGCACACAAGAAGAAAATGGTTAGTGCTAGAAAACGTGCTTTGTTGTCCATCTATGGATACAAGAGTGATGAAGACCGAAACTCAGCTCGCTATCATATCTTACAAAAGAAGGCCTCAACGTCCTCAAAATTTGCACATCCTCGAGATTTGCCACTAACACGTGCATCTGCGAAGGTTGACCCTCTGCTCGTCTATCATGGTGTCCAAAATTAGAGTGAAAATAGCAGTCTCGACGCTTTAATGGCGATTTAGTTGCAAAGAAGCAGTCTTGATTACTGTAATGACTGATTTACATCCTGTTCCTTTACAGTTTCTAAGTGTTGTCAACTGCTCCCATAAGTCAATAGCTTTGACTCACACAGATGCTCGTGCATGAATTTGGGTATGGATTGTTCTATTGCTTACAAATCGTGCAGAAGGATCTCCTTCGAGAATGCCATTGAAGCCAAAGACGATGATACTGCCTACAATGCCAATAATCTATGAAAGTTATCGCTTTTTGTGTTTGACAAAGTGAAAATAATTAAAATCAAACTTATCTAGTCCATTCCTTAATCCATATTAACTAAAAAAAAGTTTTCTCAATGTAAGTGAGCAGAAATATTAAAATTCAAAACTAACAGAAATTATTCACTGTAATGAGGGGGTTTGGCCCTTCCTCAACCCTTGCTCTTTATGGTTGAGTCTTTTTAATGTTACTCTTTACTTCCAGTTGGAAACATTATATATATATATATATAATATATATATATATATATATATATATATATATATATATATACTGGAGAGTATCTGTACCTAGGACATTTTTTTTTTCTCCAACTCCCTCATTCTTTGTGATTAATTTCAAAAACTTTTTTCAGAAAACAAGTTTTCAAAGAAAAGTAAACAGCTCGATTAAGCCAAGAATGAGCTGAAATAAAGTAAAATAATCTTCTAAGCGTAAAACTACCACAAATAACTTTCAATAAATAAATGAAACTCAAAACGAATAGAAATTCCAATAAATAGCTGAGTCAAACTCAAAACGAGCAACAATTAACATGAGTAGGGCTGATAACCCCATGCCTTCTCAAAACCAAAACATAATTTGCGCTTTACTGAAAAAAAAAATGACAGTGGATTGTCAGTTTAATTGACATATACTGATATTTATTCCTTAATTTTTTTATATTTTTATTTATGAAAGTAAGATAAGTGAAAACATTAAAAACGCATTTTGTTTTCACCATTTTACTATGCTGAACAAAATGGCTGTCTCAAAATTTTGACTGGATGTGTTTAGGAAATGAAACGGCTTGAGAGAAATGCTGCTTGCCCTCCAATCTCTTTACTCTTAAAAAGAGCACCAGAACTTTTAATCTTGAATCGAATTAGCTCCTTTAAAAGTTTCAGTAATATTTTTAGCTATTATAGAGTGGTGTTGGCTATGATATTGCTTATATGCCCTTTTGAAAACCTGCATGCATACAATTTTTTCATTTAATTTAAACTCCTAAACGTTCCTTAAAAGTTTCATCTTAATACTCTCAGTGTCTTTAGTTACAGTAGATATAGTGGTAGTATTAAAAGTATACATATAGTGCCTTTTCGCTAGTTCGAAATCCCCACAACTCACCCTTAAAGATCTAACTTAATAATATAAGTTGTTCTTCCGATATTGCTTTGTTACCTTTTTAAAAGTCCACATGCTCATAGTTCGTTTTGATTTAGTTCAACATCCGCCTAAATATTCCTTAAAAGCTTCACCTTAATACCCTTAGCTTGCGCAGTAGAAATAGTTGTAGCAGCATTAGTAGCAATATGTGCATAGCACGTTTGGTTTCTTCAACATCCCCTTCAACACAGGCTTAAGGTTTTAGCTTAATATATACCATCAACCGTTCCTGAAGCATTTCTGATGCGTCCGCTTGACAACCTTATTAGGCATAGTGTGTTTCGAATTAGTTCCATACAATTTCTATATATCCCAAAATTTTCGCCTGAATATCCTAGTTTTAATAGCAGTAATAGTAGTAGTAGCAGTAGAATTAATTGTAGTAGCCTAAACTTTAGTGGCACTAGTAGTAAAAGAAGTAGTAGCCTAATAGTAGTAACTGTAGCAGTAGTATGTGTAGAAGCAGTAGTATTAGGATGTAAATATTATCTTGTGGTTAGTTCAACATCCCTCACAACAAGCCCTGTTAGTTTCAACTTCACACACCAACCCCCTTGAAAATTTATCTGAAAGTTCTCACTTCATACCCAAGTCAATTCTTGAGATACGCTATTTTGACAATGTGAATGCACATAGCGTCTTTTTTAGTTCAAATTTTCCCTTAATACTGTAAATGGAGTATTGTGGTAGTTGTAGTAGTATTGGTAGCATACAAATATTGCCTTTTTGATCATCTCCTTTATCATTTCCTGAGTTTTCCAATTTAATATACTCAGTTATTCCCGTGTTGCACCCTTTTGACAATCCGTATACATATGATATATTTCGCTCGAGTTCAACTCTTCCCTCAGTATTCTCTGGAAGACTCACCTGAATACCCTTCGTCTTCTTGAAAAGTAAAGTTCAAACATGCATACCTCTCTCAATAATATATATTATGTATGAACAAGGCACACATTGCCTAATTTACAGCCCTTGTCCTGACGACTGTGGAGAGGTTGACATCCCCGAAGACATAATTACTGCACCTTTCAACAATGCTGAACAAAAAGCTCTCTTAAAATTTAAAGGGGGTATGTTTAGGGAATAATAAGCTTGGGAGGGGTGAGGACTGATATCCTTCCATTCACTTTTGACTTTTAAAAGGGGCACTCAAAATTCCTACTTCCAATCAAATGAGCTCAATCTGATCCAAAGTTTATATGATTTCCCATTCCATAAAAATTTTAAATGCTCCAGGCATAAATTACAACCCTTGCCCATAAGCTCTGGGGGATTGTGTCCACTCCAAAGACATTGTTATATGATTTTTGGACTATTGGTAACAAAATGGCTATCTCACAGTTTCAATTGAATGTATTTTGGGAAAAGAGGTTGTGAGGGAGGGGGGCTAGTTGCTCTCCATCATTTTTGACTCTTAAAAGGGAACTAGAACTATACATTTCAAGTCAAATGAGCTTCTTTTAAAGTTCACGCGACCACCCCTGCCATAAAAACCTTGTATGCCCCTAGGGCATAACTTACAAACCTTACCCCCAGACTCTGAGGGATTCTGTCCTCCCCAAAGGCCTTATTATATGATCTTGGGACTATTTTTGAACAAATAACTATCTCAAAATTTTATTGGATGTATTTGTGGAAAATACGACGCAGGGGGAGGGGGGCTGCCACTGATCACTTTGACTCTTAAAAAAGAAACTACAACATCTGATTTCCAATCCAATGAGGCCCCTTCAGAGTTTATATGACCACCCTTTCCATTAAAACCTCATATGCCCTCGGGCCATAACTTAAAACCCTTGTGCTGAGGGCCTTGGGGGGCGGGGTCTGTTATCCTCAAAGACATAATTTCTAGACCTTTCAAATACGCTGAACAAAATGACTATCTCAAAATTTTGATTAGATGTGTTTTGAGAATTTTTTGGCGTGGGGGGCCTTCTTACCCTCCAATCACTTTTGATTATTAAAAAAGGCCCTTTTAATTTTCAATTGAATGAGCTTTTTTTAAGTTTCTACGACAACAAATGGCCATCTCACAATTTCTATCAGATGCATTTCGGAAAAATACGAGGTGTGGGTGAGGGGGGTATCAACCCTCCGATCACTTTGAATCTTAAAATGAGTACTAAAACTTCTGATTAGCAATCCAATGATCCACCTCTGAAGTTTATATGATCACCCTTTCTATATAAACCTTATATGCCCCCATAACTTACAACCCTTGCCCTGAGGGCTGTGGTAGTTGTCATCCTCAAAGACAAAACTTAAAGACCTTTTAACTACGCTGAACGAAATGGCTATCTCAGAGTTTTGATTGGATGTGTTTGGAGAAATGGTGGGCATGGGAGGGGGTTAGTTGCCCGTCAATCACTTTTGGCTACTAAAAGGGGCGCTAGCCCCTTTAATATCTAATCAAATGAGCTTTTTTCGAAGTTTCTACGACAACAAATGGCCATCTCAAAATTTCTGTCAGATACATTTCGGGAAAATGCAAGGTGTGGTTTATCCACCCTCCGATCACTCTGAATCTTAAAAAGGGCACTATAACGTATGATTACCAATACAATGAGCCCCTTCCTGCACTAGCCCTTTCAATTTTGCTCTAGCCCTTTTAATTTCCAATCGAATGAGCCCTTTCGGACGTTTCTACGACAACTCCTTCGATACGAAGTGCCCTGGTCTAAAACAAACCAAAAATAATAATGCATTGTGCCTACATCGCTCTTTACTTAGGGAGCGCTATTGCGCTGCCTATGAAACCTTATATGCCCCCAGGGCATAACTTACAACCCTTGCCCTGAGGGCTGTGGTGGGGTTGTCATCCTCAAAGACGTAATTTCTGGACCTTTCCAGTTGAAAATAGTTGCTTTCTCAATATTTTTATTGGATGTGTTTGGGGAAAGGTTGGGCGTGGGAGAGGGGTTAGTTGTTCTCCAATCACTTTAGAATATTAAAAAGGGCACTAGCCCTTTTAATTTTCATTTGAATGATTTTTTTCGAAGTTTCTACGACAACAAATGGCCATCTCAAAATTTATTTCAGATATATTTCGGGAAAATACGAGGTGTGGGGGAGGGGGTATCCACCCTCCGATCATTCTGAATCTTAAAAAGGGCACTAGAACCTCTGATTACCAATCCAGTGAGCCGCCTCCGAAGTTTATACATCGCCCTTTCTATATATGCCTCCATTGTTTGATGTGTTTATGGTGGGCGTGGAAGGAGGGGTTAGTTGCCCTCCAATCACTTTCAATTATTAAAAAGGGCACAAGCCCTTTTAATTTTACAATTGAATGAGATCTTTTCGAAGTTTCTACGACAACAAATTGTCATTTCAAAACTTCTATCATATTCATTTCGGGAAAATACGAGGTGGGGGGGGGGAGTATCCACCTTCCAATCACTCTTAATCTTAAAAAGGGCACTTGATGTTCTGATTACCAATCCAGTGAGCACCTCTGAAGTTTATACGATCACCCTTTCTATAAAAACCTTATATGCCCGCAGGGCATATGTACAATCCGTACCCCCAGACTCTGAGGGATTCTGTCCTCCCCAAAGGCCTTATTATATGATCTTGGGATTATTTTTGAACAAATGACTGTCTCAAAATTTTATTGGATGTAGCCTATTTGTGGAAAATACGACGCAGGCGGGGGGGGGACTGCCACTGATCACTTTGACTCTTAAAAAGGAAACTACGACATCTGATTTCCAATCCAATGAGGCCCCTTCGGAGTTTATACGACCACCCTTTCCATAAAAACCTTATATGCCCTCGGGCCATAACTTACAACCCTTGCGCTGAGGGCTGTGGGGGAGGGGGTCTGTCATCCTCAAAGACATAATTTCTAGACCTCTCAACTACGCTGAACAAAATAGCTATCTCAAAATTTTGATTAGATGTGTTTTGGAATTTTTTGGCGTGGGGGGTGGGCTTCTTACCCTCCAATCACTTTTGATTATTAAAAAAGACCCTTTTAATTTTCACTCGAATGAGCTTTTTTAAGTTTCTACGACAACAAATGGCCATCTCACAATTTCTATCAGATGCATTTCGGGAAAATACGAGGTGTGGGAGAGGGGGCATCTACCCTCCGATCACTTTGAATCTTAAAAAGAGTACTAAAACTTCTGATTAGCAATCCAATGATCCCCCCTCTGAAGTTTATATGATCACCCTTTCTATATAAACCTTATATGCCCCCATAACTTACACCCCTTGCCCTGAGGGCTGTGGTGGTTGTCATCCTCAAAGACGAAACTTACAGACCTTTTAACTACGCTGAACAAAATGGCTATCTTAGAGTTTTGATGGGATGTGTTTGGGGAAATGGTGGGCATGGGAGGGGGTTAGTTGCCCTCCAATCTCTTTCGGCTACTAAAATTGGCGCTAGCCCCTTTAATATGCAATCAAATGAGCTATTTTCGAAGTTTCTGCGACAACAAATGGCCATCTCAAAAATTCTGTCAGATACATTTCGGAAAATACAAGGTGTGGTTACTCCACCCTTCGATCACTTCGAATCCTAAAAAGGGCACTATAACTTCTTATTACCAATACAATGAGCCCCCTCCAAATTTATACGATCACCCTTTCTATAAAAAACCTTATATGCCCCCAGGGCATACTTACAACCCTTGCCATGAGGGCTTTAGGGGCTTGTCATCCTCAAATACATAACTTCCGGACCTTTCAACTACGTTGAACTAAATGGCTATCTCAAATTTTGATTGGATGTGTTTGGGGAAACGGTAGGCGTGGGAGGAGGGGTTAGTTGTCCTCCAATCACTTTTGACTTTAAAAAGGGCACTAGGCCCCTCCGAAGTATGTAAGATCACCCTGTTTATATTTATACCTTATATGTCTCCAGGGCATAACTTACAACCATTGCCCTGAGGGCTCTGAGGGGGGGAGTTGTCATCCTGAAAGACATAATTTCCGGACCTTTCATTTACGTTGAACAAAATGGTTCTCTCAAAATTTTGGTTGGATTTATTTGGGAAAATGGTGGGCGTGGGAGGGGGTTTGTTTGCCCTCCGACCACTTTTGACTATTATAAAGGGCTGTAGCCCTTTCAATTTCCAATTGAATCAGCCTTTTTCGCAGTTTCTACGATAAAAAATGGCCATCTCAAAATTTCTATCGGATGCATTTCGGGAAAATACGAGGTGTGTGGGAGGGTATCTACCTTTCCATCACTCTGAATCTCAAAAAGGTCACTAAAACTTCTGATTAGCAATCCAATGAGCCCCCTCCGAAGTTTGTACGATCAGCCTTTCTATATAAACCTTATATACCCCCAGGGCATAGCTTACAACCCTTGCCCTGAGGGATGTAGGAGGGTTTTCATCCTGAAATACATAATTTCCGGACCTTACAACTACGTTGAACAAAATGGCTATGTCAAGATTTTGATTGGATTTGTCTGGGGAAATGATGGGCTTGGGAGGAGGGGTTAGTTGTCCTCCAATCACTTTTGACTATTAAAAAGGGCACTAGCCCTTTCAATTTCCAATCGAATGAGCCCTTTTTGAAGTTTCTACGACAACAAATGGCCATATCAAAATTTCTGTCAGGTGCATTTCGGGAAAATACTAGATGTGGGGGGGGGGTGTATCCACCCTCCCATCACTCTGAATCTTAAAAGGGGCACTAGAACATCTGATTACCAATCCAATGAGCCCTCTCCGAAGTTTACACGGTTACCCTTTCTGTATATACCTTATATGCCACCAGGGCATATCTTATAATCCTTGCCCTGAGGGCTCTGGGGGTTTGTCTTCCTCAAAGACATAATTTCCGGACCTTTTATTTGCGTTGAACAAAATGGTTATCTCAAAATTTTGATTGGATATATTGTTTGGGAAAATGGTGGGCGCTGGAGGGGGTTTAGTTGCCCTTCAATCACTTACGACTATTAAAAAGGGCGCTAGCCCTTTCAATTTCCAATCCAAGCAGCCTTTTTCGAAGTTTTTGTGACAATAAATGGCCATCTCAACATTTCTATTAGGTGCATTTGGGGAAAATACAAGGTGGGGGGGGGTATGTACCTGTTCATCGCTCGATCTAATGAATCAATCCAATCGAATTTTAAAAAGCCCCCATTAAAATGAGCCCCCTCTCAATTTTATACGATCACCCTTTCTATATGTACCTTATAAGCCCCCAGGGCATAACTTAGAATCCTAGCCCTGAGGGCTGTAGGGGGGTTGTCATCCTCAGATACATAATTCACAGACCTTTCAACTACGTTGAACAAAATGGCTATCTCATAATTTTGATTGGATGTGTTTGGGGAAATGATGGACGTTGGTGGACTTTCAACTATTAAAAAGGGCACTAGCTCTTTCAATTTCCAATCGAATGTGCCCTTTTTGAAGTTTCTACGGCAACTCCTTTAATACAAAGTGCCCTGGTCTAAAATCAGAAGCAAAAAATACATTTTGCCCACATCGCTCTTTACTTAGGTAGCGCTATTGCGCTGCTTATGATGAGGAAAAAAAATTCTCGGTATCTTTTGCATCACCTAAAAAAGTTATCTTCAAGTTTTAAAAATTGGAGCTTATTCAGTTTTTAAGGAAAGGCATTAATTTCACAACCCTCCATTTTGTTCCAAGCATGGAATGGGGCTTTTAGATTGGACAAGTTGTAACCATACTTGGGACAAACTCTAATATGTCTTCTTGATACAGAACTCAGCTATTTAATAGAGATTAATTAAAAAAAAACTTTCCGAAAAATAAGTTTTTCAAAGAAAAGTAAAGGCCAATTTAAACTTAAGCTCAGCAGATACAAATACCTTTTAAAATTCAAACTCAAAACGACCAGAAATTACTATTAAAGGATAAATGAAACCCAAAACGAACAGAAATTAAATAAACAATCATAGCAAAAACATACAACAAGTAATAATATAAATGAATAAATAGATCTTAAAGCGAGTAATGCTTAGATTGAATATGAAAATCAAGCTTAAAACGAAAAAAAATATTTTCCTATTGAAGTATAAATGAAACTTAAAACGAACAGAAGTTAAATAAACAATCAATGCAAACAAGCACGCAATAGATATTCATATAAATGAATAAATAAATCTTAAAACGAGTGAAACTTAAATTGAATATGCAAATCAAGCTTGAAACGAAGAAAAATCACTACAAACCAGAGTTTGGGTATGACCTCCTTCTCTCACTGTAAAAGTCTAAAACCTACTCTGTCCTTTGTCATTGGTGCTTTACTGAAGACTAATTTTATGACAAATATTTTCTTTTTTACTTAATATTGAAAATAAAAATTTTAATTATAGTAACATTTTGAACTGATGAGCTTTCAGCAATTAATATCATTATACATTAAATATTCAGTTTAATTTATTAGCTCTTTTTAAAGTTATTCAAGACGAATATAGTTTCACTACATTCAAGTGTTTGGGTACTGACTCCTTTCTTAAATGTAAATAAAAACACAAAAGACTACTGCGTCATTGGCGCTTAACTGAAAACGAATAATATAACAAATATTTTCTTTTCCATTTCTTACAGGATTGAAAATAAAAATAAAATTACAGTGAAATAAATTCTGGAACTGATGGATCGTTCAACAATTAATATACTATCCAAGACTGTTCAAGACGCATGTACTTTTCATGTAGGACGTGGAGGGAGGGGGGATAGTTGCCCTCCGATCTCTTTTAACTCTTAAAAAGTGAACTAGAACTTTAAATTTCCAATCAAATGAGCCCTCTCCGAAGTTTATATGAGCATCTCTTCAATAAGAACTATATATGCCCCTAGAGCATTACTCATAACGCCTGCCTCCGGGCCCTGGGGGGTTTCGTCGACACAGGAACTTTTCTTATCTGACCTTTGAACTATTTTTAATGATATGGCTATTATAAAAATTTTATTGGATGGGCTTGGGGAAAAAAGGGTGTGGGGGGGGGCTAGTTGACCTCGGATATCTTTTGACTCTTAAAAATTGAACTATAACTTTCAATTTCCAATCAAATGAGCCCTCTCTGAAGTTTATATGAGCATCCCTTTCATAAGAACCATATACGCCCCCAGGACAACACTTACAATGCCTATCCCCCGGGCCTTGAGGGGAGTTTTTGGTATCTAATTTTTGAGCAATTTCCAAAAAACTGGCTATCTCAAAATTTGTAGCGGATGGGTTTGGGGAAAAAAGGGCGTGTGGGGGGGGGGGGTTGTTTCCCTTAACTCTCTTGACTCTTAAAAAGTGAACTAGAACTTTCAATATCCAATCAAATGAGCCCACTATGAAGTTTATACGAGCATCCCTTTCATAAGAACCATACATGCCCTTAGGGCATAACTTAGAACGCCTTCCCCTGGGCCCTGGGGGGTTGTATTGACACCGTAGTTTTTCTTTTCCGACCTTTGAACTATTTTTAATAAAATGTCTATCTCTAAATTTTCATCAGATGGGTTTGGAAAAAGAAGGCGTGGGGGGGGTATTTGCCCTCAGGTCTCTTTTGACTATTAAAAAGTGAGCTCGAACTTTCAATTTCCAATCAAATGAGCCCTCTCTGAAGTTTATACGAGCATCTCTTTCATAAGAACCATATATGCCCCAGGGTATAACTTACAACGCCTGCCCCCGGGGGGTTTTGACGATACCTGAGTTATTGTTATCTAACTTTTCAGCAATTTTTTACTTAATGGCTATCTCAAAATATTTATTGGATGTCTTTGGGGAAAAAAGGAAGTGGGGGGGGGCTAGTTGCCCTCCAATCTCTTTTGACTCTAAAAAACTGAACTAGAACTTTCAATTTCCAATCAAATGAGCCATCTCTGAAGTTTTTACGAGCATCCCTTCAATAAGAACCATATATTCATCCAGGGCATAACTTACAACACTGCCCTCCGGCCCTGGGCGGCTGTGTCGACCCCGGAGTTTTTGTTATATGGTCTTTGACCTATTTTAAAAAAAAGCTATCTCAAAATTCTTATCGGATGGGTATGAGGAAAAAAGGTCAAGCAGGGGGGGGGCTAGGTGCCCTCCAATCTCTTTTGACTCTTAAAAACTGAACTAGAACTTTCAATTTCCAATCAAGTGAGCCCTCTTGGAAGTTACTACGAGCATCCTTTCCATAAGACCCATATATGCCCCCAGGGCATAACTTACAACGCCTGCCCCCGGTCCCTGGGGGGTTGTGTCGACACCGGAGTTTTTGTTATCTTTGAAGTATTTTTAACAGAATAGCTATCTTAAAATTGGGTGCATTTGGGAAAAAAGGGTTTGGGGGGAGTTGATTACCCTTCAATATCTTTTGACGCTCAAAAAGTGAACTTGAAGTTTCAATTTCCAGTCAAATGAGCCCTCTCTGAAGTTTATACGAGCATTCCTTCTCTAAGAACCATATATGCCCCCAGGGCATAACTTATAACCCTTGCCCCTGAAGACTGTGGAGGGAGTGTCCTGCTCAAACATAATTTCCACAACTTTCAACTATGTTGAACAAAATGGATACATCAAAATTTTGATTGAATGTGTTTGGGGAAATGGTTGGCGTGGAAGAGGTGTTAGTTGCCTTCCAATCACTTTGGACTATTAAAAAGGGCACTAGCCATTTAAATTTCCAATCGAATGAGCCCTTTCTGAAGTTTCTACGACAACGCTTTCTATACAAAACCTTATATGCCCCCAGGGAATTACTTCAAACCCTTGCCCTGAGGGTTGTGGGGGAGTGTCCTCTTCAAAAACATAATTTCTATCTGGAAATCAACTACGCTGAACAAAATGGCTATCTCAAAATTTTGATTGGATGTGTTTGGGGAAATGGTGGGCGTGGAAGGGGTGTTAGTTGCCTTCCAATCACTTTTGACCCTTAAAAATGGCACTAGAACTCTCGATTCCCAAACAAATGAGCCCCTTTTGAAGTTTCTACGACGACCCCTTCCATATGAAGTGCCTCTGGGGAAAAAAAATAAATAATAAAACATTGGAGCCGTATGGCCTTTACTATAGGCAACGCTATAGCGTTGCCTCTGATAATGGAGTAAAACTATAAAAACAGAAAGAAAGAAGCACGAATGTGTAAAACAAGGATTAAGAAAAGCACTATTCATGTATTTACAGTGCATCAAATTCTGATAGATCAAGAGGAAATGCAGAAAATGTACAGTTTATTATTTTTTTCTTTTTTTCTTTAAAGCAGGGCACTTCATATAGAAGGGGTCATCGTAGAGATTTCAAAAGGGGCTCATTTGATTGGAAATCGCGAGTTCTAGTGCCCATTTTAATTGTCGAAAGTGATTGGAGGGCAACTAGCCCCCCCCCCCTCACGCCAATCATTCCCCCAAACACATCCAATCAAAATTGTGAGATAGCCATTTTGTTCAGCGTAGTTGGTCTCCAGATAGAAAATGTGTTTTTTGAGGAGGACACTCCCCCACAACCCTCAGGGCAAGGGTTTTAAGTTATGCCCTGGGGGCATATAATGTTTTTATAGAAGGCGTTGTCGTAGAAACTTCAAAACAGGCTCATTCGATTGGAAATTCAAAGGGCTAGTGCCCTTTTTAATAGTCGAAAGTGATTGGAGGGCAACTAGCCCCCCCCCACACGCCCATCATTCCCCCAAACACATCCAATCAAAATTGTGAGATAGCCATTTTGTTCAGCGTAGTTGGTCTCCAGATAGAAAATGTGTTTTTGAGGAGGACACTCCCCCACAACCCTCAGGGCAAAGGTTTTAAGTTATGCCCTGGGGGCATATAAGGTTTTTATAGAAGTTGTCGTAGAAACTTCAAAAGAGGGTCATTCGATTGGAAATTCAAAGGGCTAGTGCCCTTTTTAATAGTCAAAAGGGATTGGAGAGCAACTAGGCTAGCCCCCACCCCACGCCAATCTTTCCCTCAAACACATGCAATCAAAATTGTGAGATAGTTTGGATTTTAAATGAGGATTTACTTAAAAAAACAAGTTTTTTTAACTGAAAGTAAGGAGCGACATTAAAACTTAAAACAAACAGAAATTATTCCGTATATGAAAGGGGCTGTCCCCTCCTCAACGCCTCGCTCTTTACGCTGAAGCTTGACTCTGTCTCACAACTTTATTTTTTAAAACAATAAAAACGTTTACCGTAAAGAGCGAGGCGTTGAGGAGGGGACAGCCTCTTTCATATACGGAATAATTTCTGTTCGTTTTAAGTTTTAATGTCGCTCCTTACTTTCAGTTTAAAAAACTTGTTTTTTTAGTTAATGTATATTAGGACTGTGTACTACTTACTGCGGTAGATGAACATCAGTAAAACGGTAAATTGTGTAAACTTTTTATTTCTTAGTGTACGTTTCTTTTTCAGATATAGGAGAGTGCTTGTTTTCTTGCTTACTTTTCATGATATAACAAACATTGAAATTGAAAAGCTCAGAGAAGAGTAAAAGAATCGGAGCTTCAGTGTTTTCGAAATCAGGGATTATGACATTATTTTCCAAAACATTTATGTAATATATGGAAACTTTGCTTAGGTTCCGCGGACTTAGTCAAAATCAACGGACCGAGTCAAAATCTGTTGATTTTGAATTGAAAATCTATAAATATTCAAAGAAATCTGATTTATAAGAAAGCTTAGATTCGAAGCTAGGACATTTTACTTAGACATAGTATAGAGAATTCACTGAATAAAAACTTCAGAATAGAACTGTGACAGAAGGATTTTTTTGTAAGGGGGGGGGGGCTATGTCAGCTCCAGTTCTTAGAAGCTCAAGGTATTTCTATCTGTACTGGAAGAAAAATTTACCTTGTCCGGAAAAAAAGTTACCTCAAAGATGTCAAAAAAATTTTATGCGTCATAAGAACTTTGAATAAAAAATTCCAAGTGTAGGCTAAGAAGCAATTTCGTATATAAGAAAGATCAGGTCGTCTTTGCTTACTTTTCTTAGCATTACTCGAATAAAATACGAGAGGCATTGAATCAAAGTTTTTGAAAACGACCCGAGAAAATTGGAATTTGGCAATGGAGATCGACTTTTCCAGAATTATCCCTGAGAAATCGAGAAGAGATACGGAACTTCGTCTCCTGTTATAAGGGAGGTAATTTAATATTGTATGGAAGTGCGGCATAAAATTGTTCTAAAATAGCTTACATTTTCAGCAAGGATAGTTTTGTTTTGACTCCATGTACAAAATCAGCAAAAAACGGTTTTACCATTTTTCGGGAACGCTACTGGAAATTCTGTGAGCTTGCCAAGAACCTTTCTATCTCATTGCACGATTTTCATAACCGGGAAAATCTCGAGATTACATCTCACCGCTTTGGAACTACAGGCCAGGGATTATGAGGGGAAAAAGGGTTTGTCTCGAAAGTTTCAATTTAATGCCTTCATCCGTTCTTAGAATATTGCATATCCACCTTTTTGATAAATTGGGTGTACGTAATGTCTTTTGATTTAATTTAACATACCCCTCAAGGCCACAACATTCTCCAAAGTTTCAACTTAATACCCGGACGCACCCATAATCAAACAATTCCTATTTTCCTCGTGATAAGTCTTGCATGCAAAGAATGGACGAATTGTAGAATTTACAATCCTTGCTCCGTTGCTTTGGGGGGGGGGGGGGCATGGCATCCCTGAAGGCGCAGCTATTAGACCTTTTGACTAGTTTGAACAAAATTTCTATTTCAAAACTTCATATAGTATCAAGGAGGCACACTTGTGCCTCTTTAAAGAAGCGACCCACCACAATGTTAAGCGATTTCCGGTCCTAGTAGTCGCAGAGAGACGGCGGTGATCGCATTTTGTAGCCTAAGCTCAAACTAAGAAACATGCAAAATTTCCCCCCCCCCCCCTCCGACTTTATCTTCATGGGGGAAAGTGGGCCGGAAGTTTCGACCCTCCCACCACAGTCCCCCTTTAAAGTTGTCCGATCGGGCTGAAATTTCGAGGATAAGCTTTCCTAGGGCCTGGGAGCTTATCCCCAAAATTTCAGCTCAATCCGATCACTCCTTCCCTGTTTTCCAAAAACCAAATATAGCCACTTAATGTTCATCAAGTTATTTTGTTCTATCTGACACGCCTACAGGCCACAGTTGGCAACGGATTCGGGTGAATGAGGACTTATTCGAAGCGGAATTCGACCTGTTAGGGCCTTTTGATATTTTCAGACCGAAAAAATTATCCCCCGAATTTACATTTACGAAAAACCTCGTTTTCCTATAATTATTAAATTAGATCAAATAGTCCTCTTAACCTGACAAGACCGACTGTAAGCTTCCAAAAATTCCAGCTTTTTCCCAGAAGTTTTTTTTGTCGAAAAACGAAAATCTTACTTTGTTTTGCTTGCGTCGAAAATAGATTGCAGAGACTAAAAATAACTTAACTAGAATATCTGATGGTACAGTGGTCACTATTTCTGTCTATCATGCGGAAGATCCGGGTTCGATTCCCTGTCAGAGTAATTTTTTATATATTGATTTAAAGTAGTATCTCTTAAATTTAAAGTTTAAAAAAGAAACTCAGTTTCTTTTTTAAATCCAATCTATTAAATCCTTCGGCTCAACAGGCGTCTCCAGAAGAATATCACAGTCGGCCTTCAGCTTACAGGTAAGTCTCCACTGCTTTGATAACATGCCGTATACCCGCATGCTCGAAGAAAAGTTGAAAAAAGAAAATCTTACTGTGCATTTGATTTGAGTATTCAGGAATTAAAAGCCTTAACAAAAGATCTTCAAAAGCGAGGGGTTTGGGGGGCGGCAGCCCCCCAACTTTAACTCCTGACACGATCAGCTAACAGTTAGTCAAGCAATAATAAATAATAAACTGTACAAAAACGTGCAGAAATTATTTGAAAAAAACTACGTTTTCTAAAGAGTTAAAGAGGCTGAGTCACAAGTTCGAACCTTAAAACGTACAGGGATTAGGAGGTACAGTAGGAGGGCTGCCGCCCCCCAACTCCCCCGCTTTTGCAGTCTCTTTTGTCAACATTTTTATTTTGGGGGTCTACCGCCCCTCTCAACCCCCGCTTTTTCCCTTGCAAAGAAATGCTTTGCAACACGAACGAAGTCTGCTTGAATTTTTTATCGTAAGAACATCCTATTGCATCTCTTTGATTAGAAACAGTTCTGAGCCTGTTTGCTGGATTTTTTACAGGAGATTTTCCCCTAACCGATAACAAGCTATAATGTGATGAACTTAACAATTTTGAACAGAAAAAACAGGGATCAGAATAAGGGCTCAGCATAAACAAGCAGTTTAGGTTCAGGAAGGCTCAGGTTCATCTATTTTTCCATCATACATAGTCACACTGAATACATAACTTTACGTGGCACAGAGACAAGTGTGTAGTTATAACTGTAACAGACTGAGTTGTCATTGCCAAATTCTCTGAAGATTAAAAAAAAAAATGCCATTGAAACCGACCAACTGATTGCAGGCTACAGTACTTAAAAAATCTTAACAAAAAAGGCTGAAAAAGCGGGGGGTTTGGGGCGGCAGCCCCCCAACTGTACCTCCTAATCCCTGTACGTTTTAAGGTTCGAACTTGTGACTCAGCCTCTTTAACTCTTTAGAAAACGTAGTTTTTTTCAAATAATTGAGGATAAGGGGGCATCTAAAATGGGCAAAGGCTTCCTCTGGTCGCTCTTCAATACCTGCCTCTGATACTTTTCGTTTTTGGAATCAGTTATTCATTCATAGCAATTTCTGTTTGTTTATAGTTTGACTTATTATTTGACATTAATTCTGCTCGTTTTACTAGTGCTCTTTACTCTTCTTTTGAAAACTTTCTTATTTTTACTTTTTGATTAATCACATATGAATCTCCCAATACAAAATTGGTCAAAATGAAAGCAAGAATAGCAATCACGGTTGCAGTAATAGCTGCAACCTAATAATAGCACAGCCCATAGTGACCGAAAATCTAAAAACGCGTTAGGAAAAAAAACTGTTCAGTAAAAATAATTTTTCATTTAAAAATCAGTTAGGAATGATAAATATTATAACACACGGTAAATTACTACTGAAGTTATTATTATTCGGATCATAGGTCCATCCTAATAGTAAAAGTATATTACAGAAACAAACTTTCAGGAATTTTGAACAAGAGCTAGAAACCCTTCAAAAATCAGGCGCGTAATTTGCTATGAGACAGGGGGGCAACTACCCCTTAGACATCAGTTTGCCCTCCCCCAGCTGAGATTTAGTTTTCTCAAAAATGATGTCAAAACTAAGATAAACCTAAGCAAAACTAAGCATAATTCAACCATCTGTAGAAACAGGTCAGTTTTTCTTTAGTACATCTTTGCCTTTATGGTACTATATGGCTCATTTTTAGTTTTATTGTCATTTTCACTTGATTTAGGGACATTCACTCTAAATTTGCCCCCCTTCCCAGAATTTTGATGAAATTACGCCACTATAAAAAATGCTAGTGAATCGAAATGAAAAGTAAACAATTGGAATTACATTGGTGGAAAAACCTATAGAAACAAGAAAAGTCGTTTTTTGCATTAGTGGCAGTAATGTCTTTTTTGCTTTTTTTTTTTTTTTAGTCAGAACTAGCAGGCTACGACAAGATTGTAGAGAGACGTTAATGTCTCACTTAAATCTTTTGGTCACATAGACGTGGTTTTGTAGATTCGTCTTGACAGCACTTTCGCGAAGTATTATTTTCCACCAAAATTGACACTTCATGGTACCGTTTTTGAGTTGAAAGACTGGGAAGTAAAACAAGAGTATAATTATAGCTGAGCTGTTGAAGAGATAGTTTGAAAGCTATGGCTTACATCTGTGTGCCTATTATAAACTTGTTTAGGCAGCGCCATCGCAAAGTGGCATATGGCACCGAAGATGGGGCTAATTGTGTTTCCAAAGTGGATAGGCTTGTAAGCATAAACAGTGACCACATTGAAATTTCTATGGTCAAAAATCCTTAACTGAATTTTTGAAATTATCCTCTTGAATAGCCCTTCCAGTTCTCTTAGTAAGTAAAAAGAAAAAACAAGTCTAAAAAAAAGCCTGTGAAAAAACTTTTCACTCAAATTCAAAGCTGATAATGAACAATAATAAGTGCTATTTCTGACTATTCCAACATTAAAAGTCAATTGTTAAGCACAATTTGAAAAATATCGAGAATGAGTTTGAAATTCTGGTGTGTCTATTTTTTCTTTCTTTTTTCAATGCTAGCGGGGCAGCGGGGCATTGAAACATCGTAGGGACGTCGAAATTGGTAACCAAGCAAATTTACGTGATTAAAGTTTTATTTCCCTTATCAATAATTTCTGAGACCACACTGGCTAATCATGATAAAACATAAAATCGTGAAGAAAGGAAGAAAACGAGGACAATTAACAGCCAGTGAAAAAATTGAAACAATTTTTTCACTGGCTGCTAATTGTCCTCGTTTTCTTCTTTTTTTCGCGATTTTATGTTTTATTCCCTCATCGTGTCAAGGCATAAGTGAATTGGTCACTGTTTTGATTGACTGGTCAGATTCATAATAACATTATTTTATTATCAATTCTCCTAAAATGTTGAAGTAGAAGGAGAAAAAATAAGAAAAGTATACTTTCTGACGAAAAGTTCGAAATTCTTTAGAACATTAAGGCAGAAAAATTACAACAACAGCAATACGAATTTCGGTGAAATATACAAACTATACATTTGAAATCCTTTTAATATCCTTCAATTTCCTAAAATCTTTATAGATTCCGTATTGAATAATATTTCACAAATAATTGAAATATTTATCTGCAAGTTCTCAAAGATACCTATGAAAATATATCCCTCGAACTCTTTATGTGACAAAATGCATATTTTTTGTGGGAAAATTAAAAGAGGTGGGAAGTAAAACTTATATTCAATGCCCTATTTTAACTAAAATTCATGTTGAGTTCATTAGTTTCATCGCCTGAGATAGAGAAAGGTCTATTAATAAGGTTTATTGTATATATGTAAAAACTTAAGAATGAACCAAAATTAATATAAAAAATACAGTTTTTCTGATGGAAGCGAAGTTGGACCTTAGAATGAACAAAAATTCTTGCTTCGCAGTTTATGCTACAAAAGTCTCCAAACTAGCTCAAATAAACGAACTCGTGATGTTCCCTAATATTTGTAAAATTCTAAAAAACTAGCGATCTACTAAAAACTGGGCCGAGCTTTTGGAGAATCTGAATTGCATGCTAAACGCTATCGATGTCTTGACCGGTGAAAGCAAAGATAATGGGTAACTTATAAGAGTGGAAACTGGCGCTAGTATCGACAAAAAGCTATCAACACCACCTACCGTATGGCAACATTTGGTACTTTTTCAGTGTAATTATAAGAGTAATTACGGTAATTCATTTAGTGTAATTAGCAAAATTAGGCTAGTAATATATGTTTGATCTCAGTTCCCGAAAGAAAAATGATTACAGAAATTGAAAAAATACGAAACATCGCCAAACGTTAGATGGCATTGGTAGTTTTTTCGTCGAAACTATTGCCAGCTTCCACTCTTATAAGTTACCGATGCTCTTTAAGTGAAAGACAAATATGATCTTCATATTTATTCATGAGTAGCCTATTGATAAACTAATAAAAAGTCAACCAAGATCACAACTTGCAACTGAAGCAAATTTTAGATTAACAGGCGACATAATAAATATTCTCAATATCAGCACTGGCAAAATATTTACTTTTTTCTGGCCTGTCTACAAGAGTTAATGCCACATCATTTATATAGCACTACATAATCATCTTGTTTTCAGCATCTCAAGTAAATAAAATGCGTCCGGTGTTAAAACCCGCATAAAGGTGATAAAACTCCCATTAGCTAACAGAAAGTTTATTTTAATGATTGTAATGACTATGTCGTATTAGTATCTTCTCATCTAGTTTTACTCTATTCTGACGTCTGCCAAATGTTAAGCCTGTAGGAATTAATAAAAAACAATTTTTTTTTAAACTGAAAGTAAGGAGCGACATTAAAACTTATAACGAACAGAAATTATTCCGTACATGAAAGAAGCTGTCCCCTCCTCAATACCTCGCTCTTTACGCTGAAGTTTTTTATTGTTTTAAAAAATAAAGTTGTGTGACATATTCAAACTTTAGCGTAAAGAGCGAGGTATTGAGGAGGGGACAGCCTCTTTCATATACGGAATAATTTCTGTTCGTTTTAAGTTTTAATGTCGCTCCTTACTTTCAGTTAAAAAAAATTGTTTTTTTTTATTTAATTTCTGAACGTTTTTGAATTAATGCAGCTTTGATTTTGGCTCGCCGTACATGAATAATTAAAACAAAATTTGCATATTAATTTTCCTTTTTTGGCTAAATGGCTTTCTCGAAATTTTGTTCGATACCTTGCTCTTTACGCTAAAGTTCGAGTTTTTGTTCGAATCACAAACCCCTGAATCACAAAGGCCGGTTAATTAGAATAGATAGCTCTTTTGAAACTACTAAAAAAAACTTTAGCGAAAAGGGCGAGGTATTGACTAGGGAGCGAACCCCTTCATATACGTAATAATTTCTTTTTGTTTTAAGTTTTAATGTTGCTCCTTACTTTCAGTTGAAAAAACTCGTTTTTTGTATTTAATTTCTGATCGTTTTTTAAATAATGCTGGGAAATCCGGCGCCCCCTTCATAGAAATGTCCTTTCCCCAAGGAAACATCCTCCTCGGAAGGATCCTCCCCCGTAACCCCCTCCTCCGACACCCCCCCCCCATCAGAAAAAAATCCCTCCTGAAACGTCTTTATACTTCCCATTAACCAATACTATATGTAAACAATGGGCAAAGTTCATAACTTCCAGCTCTTCCCTCGGGAACTGTGGGGGATTAAGTCATCCTCAAAGACATATTTATTAGATTTTCGACCATGCTGAACAAAATGGCTATCTCAAAATTTTGATTGGGTAACTTTGGGGAAAAAATGAGCGCGGGAGGGGGCCAAGTTGCCCTCCAATTTTTTGGTCACTTAAAAAGGGCACTAGAACTTTTAATTTTCGTTCAAATGAGCCCTCTTACGCTATTCTAGGACTACTGGATCGATACGATCACCCCTGGGGAAATTTAAAAAAACAACAACAAATAAACACGCATTCGTGATCTTTCTTCTGGCAAAAATACAAAATTCCACATTTTTGCAGATAGGAGCTTGAAACTTCCGCAGTAGGGTTTTCTGATACGCTGAATCCGATGGTGTGATTTTCATTAAAGTTCTATGACTTTTTGGGGATGTTTCGCCCTTTTTTCGAAAATAAGGCACATTTTCTCAGGCACGTAACTTTTGATGGGTGGAACTAAACTTAATGAAACTTATATATTTGAAATCAGCATAAAAATTCGATTCTATTGATGTATCTATGGGTATCAAAATTCCGGTTTTTAGAGTTTCGGTTACTATTGAGCTGGGTCGCTCCTAACTTACAGTTCGTTACCACGAACTGTTTGATTTGTGAGAGCCTCTTTCACTTTCATAGATTTTTGAAGCATAACCTGCTCCTTAATTTTTTTTCTCTTGAGTATCCATCAGTATTCTGCAGACTCCTTTTGATTGACTTCTGATGTGGCCTTTGTCAGACAAGCTTTTGAATATGGCCTTATCATGACATATGAAACTGTCTGGATTGAAGTACATGTGACTTGTGGGTGTTGTGATCCTATACCTCCCTTTTCTTCTGGATTTGCGGAGGTCTCTTATCTCAGGCTTGGCTTTTGGCTGGATCTTCATCTCTTGGCTCAGATGCAGACTCACCGAATGGTCGGTCAGTTACAGCTGATGGCAAAAAGGCGTCATTGACAAAAAAGTTTTCATTAAATGGGCAAATACTTGTTACTTAAAGACCTGCTGGGATGTTTGATGGGGTGAGGTGAATGAAAGGGGATAAGCAAAGCCAAGAAACTGGGGATTTTATACAGAGAAGTTGGAAATAGCTTTGTTATAATAGGATTTCAGAGTTTAGAAGACCCCAAAATCAAGTGGTTGCATTTGTGACATATGTGGAGGCAATGTTAACATGATCACATGGTTGTCTTTTGCTACTTGGATGGCTTCAACTGATAAGTAAGATTTGTGATTTTCCATTATAAGTAGCTGGGCTTCTCTTCGCTTGGCCGAACAGTGGAGACAAAGTGATGAAACTCAATGAACACTGAAGCTGTAGTTCAGCCACTGTCAGTAATGCGAGCAACAGTAACAGGGGGAGTCCTTAAAGTCATCCTTGCTGTCTGTTTTATTTTTCCTTCGGAAGACTAGTAACGGTGGAATTGGGTATCCAGATGCTGAAAGACAAGCAAGCATTGTCAAAGTCTGTCCTCTATCTGCAAAAGTTGCTCTTCCAACTTGACTTATTCCTATCTCAGTAAAAATTTTGCAGGGCCCTTGTATGGTGGTCAAGGCACTCTCGTCCATATTGCATATACTTCGGGGAGAAAGCAAACCGGGTCATAACACCACATAGCTTGGAGAAGAAGATGCTAACATTGTAGTGGTTGAAGCTGGTTCCCCTTGAGAGGAGTGAAAGGCTTTGATTTTGTAACATAAATCCATAATACCAGTTTTTTTCCTACTTTTTTCTTGCATACTCATTGGCTAACTCAAGGACTTCCAAGATATCAAGATATCTTAACATTTTAAACCAAAATAACCCTGGCAATTTCATTTCTGTTAATAGTTGCCATACATAGGATATGTCCCAAGTGCCCATACTTAGTACAGTCCCAAGTATAAAACCAGACATTGTCACTGAAATAAATCAATTTTAATATAAAACGGTAAAAAGAACTCTTCAAACCTTGTATCTCCCTAAACAGTTCACAGAACTTAACAAAATATTTTTGAGGGTGTACCTGAAATTTAGGACTCATCCACTTTAAGAAAAAATTGCAAATTTGAATTGGAAACCTCTGCAGATGTCACCTGGTGCAAAGATATCGACGTGCAATTATTTGAGGATTTTTTTAGAAGATGGCGTGGACGTCTGTTTAGGCCTGTCCCAAGTATGGATACTCTCCCCTATTTAATTTCTGATTGATTCAATTCTATTTGATTTGCTTCCTCAAGCAAAATTCTCTCCTCGGACCCCCCCCCCCTCGCAGGAATTCCCCCCGGAAATTTCCGTACATTTCCCAACAGCAAATGCCATATGTAAACAAAGGGAAAATTGCATAACTAACTGCCCTTTACTCAGAGGATGTGGGGGTCATGTTGTCCCCAGAGGCATAGGTTTTGGACCTTTCAACTATGCTGAACCAAATGGCTCATCTCAGAATTTTGGTTGGATGCCTTTGGGGGAAAAAAGGAGCGTGGAAGGGGGGCTAGTTGTTCTCCAACCTTTTTGGTCATTTAAAAAAGGCGCTAGAACTTTAGTTTCCATTTAAATGAATCCTCTCTTAATCCCCTAGGACTATTGGCTTGATTCGATCACCCTGGGGGGAAAAAATAAACACGTATCTGTGACCTTTCTTCTGGCAAAAACAAAAAACAAACAAGCAAAATTCCACATTTTAGTAGATAGAAACTTGTTCTCTGATACGCTAAATTTGATGGTGTGATTTTCATTAAGATCACTTGACTTTGGGAAGTGTTTCTCCCCTTTTTTAAAATCTGGTAAATTTCTCAGGCTCGTAGCTTTTCATGAGTGACAATAAACTAAACAAATTTTATTAGAATCAGCAAAAAAGCCAATTCTTCTGATGCACTGTATTGATTGCTATCAAAATTACTTTTTTAATAGTTTCGGTTGCTATTGGGCCGAGTCGCTTCTTACTTACAGTTCGTTACCACGAACTATTTGAAGTTAATCAATTATGCTGCATTATTAAATTAGCCATACTTTATATATCTTGAAGCCTTAGACTTTTTTGTTATTAAATTTAAAAAAAAAACTATTTGTTTTAACTGAAAGTAAGGAGCGACCTTAAAACTTGAAACGAACAGAAATTATTCCGTATATGAAAGGGACTGTCCCCTCCTCAACGCCTCGCTCTTTACGCTAAAGTTTTTTATTGTTCTAAAAAATAGAGTTGTGAGAAAGAGTCAAACTTTAGCATAAAGAGCGAGGCGTTGAGGAGGGGACAGCCCCTGTCATATAAGGAATAATTTCTGTTCGTTTTAAGTTTTAATGTCGCTCCTTACTTTCAGTTAAAAAAACTTGTTTTTTTTTATTTAATTTCCGAAGATTTTTAAATTAATGCAGGTTTTGATTTTGGCTCACCGTACATGAATAATTAAAACGAAATTTGCATATTCATTTTACTTTTTTTGGCTAAATGGCTTCCTCGAAAGTTGTTTAATTTTATTTACGAACGTTTTTAGTAGTAATAAATATACGTAACTTACGAATTAATTTACTTAACAAACTTATATATTCGTATATTTTTGTTACGTATATTAGGGGGGTTCGCCCCCCTAGTCAATACATCGCTCTATACGCTAAACTTCAAATTTTTTCCCAATCCTTTAAGAATGACCTCTTAATCACAAAGGCCGTTAATTAGAATAGATAGCTCTTATGAAAGTACTTAAAAAAAAACTTTTGTTTAAAGAGCCAGGTATTGACTAGGGGGCGAACCCAATCATATACGTAATAGTTTCTGTTCGTTTTAAGTTTTGATGTTGAAGTTTTCAGTTGAAAACTTTTTTTTATTTAATTTCTGATAGTTTTTTTAAATAAGGCTGGGAAATCTGGCGCCCCCTTCATAGCAATGTCCCTTCCCCCATGGAAAGATCCTCCCACGTAACCCCCGACCACCCCACTACCAGAAAAAAAATCCCCCTGAAAATGTCTGTATACTTCCCAATAACCAATACTATATGTAACCATTTAGCAAAGTTCATAGCTTGTAGCCCTTACCCCGGAGACTGTGGGGGATTAAGTCATCCTAAAAGACATAGTTATTATATTTTTCGACCATGCTGAACAAAATGGCTATCTAAAAATTTTGATCGGGTGACTTTGGGAAACAATCAGCGTGGGAGGGGGCCTAGTTGCCCTCCATTTTTTTGTCACTTAAAAAGGCACTAGAACTTTTAATTTCCGTTTGAATGAGCCCTCCCGCGATATTCTAGGACCACTGGATCGATACGATCACCCCTGGGAAAAAAAAACAAATAAACACGCATCCCTGATCTTTCTTTTGGCAAAAAATACCTTATATATTTGAAATAAGCATAAATATCGGATTGTTTTGATGTATCTATTGGGATCGAAATTCTTTTTTTTTTAGTTTCGGTTACTATTGAGCCGAGTCGCTCCTTACTTACAGTTCGTTACCACGAACTGTTACATTGGGTATTCGACTAAGTTGTTTTCTACGCCTTAGTTCTTCCTATTCATACTGAAAAAAAAACTTTTCTCCGCTTAAAGTTTCAGCAAAAGGTAGCCGATTCTGCAGAAGAAGCATATAGTTTATATTCTGTAATATTACAATTGCTGGGGCTTTGCAGGTTATAAGCTTTTTATTTTATTTTTTATTTATTTATAAGCTTTTCTATGATCAAGTAAACCCTAGAAAGAACTCCTTGCTCACTTAAATAAGGTATTTCGTTGATTTTTGGACTTCACTCTTCTCACTTCAAACTCTAAGCGGGAATTTGCAAAAACATCCCTATGATACTGGTGATGGGCCCTTTATAACCTTCATTTTTATTTTCTCTTACCTCAACAATCCCATAGGGATTGTTGTTTTACTCTTTCTATGTTTTACTACGAAATAAACTTTCTATTCCCCCCCCCCTTTCTCCCTATTTTAAGGGTAGATTTGACCCAATTCGTCTTGGAGTGGCGATGCTGATTTTGGATATGTTAACAAGCTCATTTTTCTCTATTAAACATTACAAAAATCATTTTTGTTGCAATGTGTTCAAGGTGTAATCGCATTTTGGACTGTACTGTTAGCTCTACTCCTGTTTTTATGTTTTTTTATGTTCGTTTCAAGTTTGACTTGATTATTTTCTCATTATAATTTCTGTTCGTTTGAGTATCATTTATTCATTTTCGATGATTTCTCTTCGTTTTAAGTTTGAATTATTTTTTTTCTTCTCTTTGGTTTAACGTAGCTCTTTACTTTTCTTTGAGAAACTCGTTTCTTGAAAAAGTTCAGACGAAATCACTGACCTTTAGTTTCCAAAGCTAATTAACTAAATGGAATATGAACATTTTCTAGTACTAGCTTTTCTTTGCTACTAAGCCGTGCTTATAGACTATTTTTCATCACATATTTCATTTTTTTTTTGCTTCTAGACACTCATCAACAGGATTTTTTTGCTGTGAGCAATGCTCTAACTAAAGTAAAAATTATTTAAATGGGAAAAAGGGGGAAAAGTCTATATGCTCTGAGAAAAAAATAGAAAAAAATTAATATTTAATGAGTAGTCTTTAGGCCTAGATGTAAACAAAAACTCTAGAATAGAGGGGGATAGGCTCCTGTTTCTCTGCCAATGTCCATTCTCGGAAAGCTATTGTTTTCTTCTGACAATTTACATGCAGGGCCATAGAGATTTATCATAGGCAACGCAATTGCGCTGCCTAAGTAAAGAACGATTTGGCCACAATATTTTTTTTTATGACCAGCGCACTTCACATCGAAGGAGTTGTCGTAGAAACTTCAAAAAAGGCTCATTCAAGGTTTATATAGAAAGGGTGATCGTATAAACTTCGAAGGGGGCTCATTTGATTTCTAATCAGAAGTTTTATAGCCCTTTTTGATATTCAGAGTGATGTGAGGGTGGATACCCCCCCCCCCCTTACACCTTGTATTTTCCCGAAAGGCATCTGATAGAAATTTTGAGATGGCCATTTGTTGGCATAGAAACTTCGAAAGGGGCTCATTCGATTGGAAATTGAAAGGGCTAGTGCCCTTTTTAATAGTCGAACGTGATTGGAGGGCAACTAACACCCCTCCCACGCCCACCATTTTCCCAAACACATCCAATCAAAATTTTGAGATGGTCATTCTGTTAATTGTAGTTGAAAGGTCCGGAAATTATGTATTTGAGGATGACAACCCCCACAGCCCTCAGGCCAAGGACTTTAAGTTATACCCTGGGGGCATATAAGGTTTATATAGGAATGGTGATCGTATAAACTTTGAAGGGGCTCATTGGATTGGTAATCAGAAGTTTTAGCGCCCTTTTTAAGATTCAGAGTGATCGGAGGGCCGATACCCCCCCCCCACGTGAAACCTCGTATTTTCCCAAAATGTATCTGATAGAAGTTTTGAGATGGGCATTTGTTGTCGTAGAAATTTCAAAAAAGGCTTATTCGATTGGAAATTGAAAGGGCCTTTTTTAAAAGTCATATTTGACTGGAGGACAACAAGCCGCCTCCCCACACCCATAAATTCCCAAAACACATCTAATCAAAATTTTTAGATAGCCATTTTGTTCAGCGTAGTTGAAAGGTCTGGATATTATGTCTTTGAGGATGACAACCACCCGCTGCCGTCCTCGGCGCGAGGGTTGTAAGTTATGCCCTGGGGGTTATATAGGATTTATTAGAAAGGTTGGTCGTTTAAACTTCGGAGGGTTAATAGTCAAAAGTGATTAGAGGTCAACAAGTCCCCCCCCCCTGGGCCCTAAGCGCAAGGGTTATAAGTTACGCCCCGAGGGCTTATAAGGTTTTTATGGAAAGGGCAGTCGTATAAACTCCGGAATGAGCTCATTTGATTGAAAATCAGATGCTCTAGTTTTCTTTTTAAGAGTCAAAGTGATCTGGGGTGGCCACCCCGCCCTGCTCCCTTCTATGTTTTATTCTCCACAAATGTATCCGATGCAAATTTTGAGATTGCCATTTGTTCAAAATAGTCCAAAGTTCATATAATAAGCCCTTTGGGGCGGATAGAATCCCCCAGATTCTGGGGATAAGGGTTATAATTTATGGCCCAGGGGCATATAAGGTTTTTGTGGGAGGGGTGGTCGTCTTAACTTTAGAAGGAGCCCATTTGATTTAAAATGTATAGGCCTAGTTCTAGTTCCCTTTTAAAAATCAAATATGATGGGGAGCAACTAGCTCCCTCCCTGACATCCTCTTTTCCCAAAACGCATTCAATTGAAACTGTAAGATTGCCATTTTGTTACCAGTAGTCCAAAAATTATATAACAATGTCTTTGGGGGGGGGGACAAAATCTCTCGAGCCCATGGGCAAGGGTTGTATTTTATACCCGGGGCATTTAAGTTTTTTTTTTGGAATGAGAAGTCATATAAACTTTGGATCGGATGGAGCTCATTTGATTGGAAGTTCGAATTTTGAGTGCCCTTTTTAAAAGTCAAAAGTGAATGGAGGGACGTCAGCCCCCCTCCCTATCCGATCATTCCCCAAAATATATCCGATTGAAATTTTAAGAGAGCTATTTTGTTCAGCATTGTTGAAAGGTCCAGTATTGGGGATGTCAACCTCCCCACAGTCCTCAAGATAAGGGCTGTAGGTTAGGCAATTCGTTCATTGTTTACACATAGTATATGTTATTGAGAAAGGTAAACATGTTTGAACTTTACTTTCCAAGAAGACGTAGGGTATTCAGGTGAGCGCTTCAGAGAATTTTGAGGGGAGTATTGAACTAAATCAAAACACGTTATGTGTATACGGATTGTCAAAAGGGTTCAACACAGGAATAACTGAGTATATTAATTTGGAAAATTCAGGAAATGATAAGGGAAATGATCAAAAAGGCAATATTTGCATGCTATCAGTATTACTACAACTACCACCACTACTACTACCACACTACTCCATTTACAGTATTAAGGGGAAATTTGAATTAAATCAAAAGAAGCTATGTGCATGCACATTGTCAATATGGCGTACCTCAAGAACTGATTTGGGTATTAAGTTGAAACTTTCAGAGATAGCCTAGGATCTTTTTTGTATTAATTTAAAAAACTTTTTCCACAAAACAAGTTTTTCAAAGAAAAGCAAAGAGCTCCATTAAGCCAAGAATGAGCATAAACAAAGTAAAAAAATCTTCCAAGCGTAAAACTACCACAAATCACTATCAATAAATAAATGAAACCAAAAATTAACAGAAATTACAATAAATATCCAAGTCAAACTCAAAACGAGCAAAAATTAACGTGAGTTGGGCTGATAACCCCCATGCCTTTTCAAGACCAGAACACAATTTGCTCTTTACTGAAAAGAAAATACGTTTGAAATGTTTTCACTGTTCTTACTTTCATAAATAAAAAAGAATCAAAACTTTTATGGAATAAATATCAGTATATGTCAACTAAACTGACAATCCACGGTCTTTTGTTTTTTGTTTGTGTTTTGTTTTTTTCAGTAAAGCGCAAATTGTGGTCTGGTCTAGAGAAGGCATGGGGGTTATTAGCCCTACTTATGTTAATTTTTGCTCGTTTTGAGTTTGACTTGGATATTTATTGTAATTTCTGTTAATTTTTGGTTTCATTTATTTATTGATAGTGATTTGTGGTAGTTTTACGCCTGGAAGATTTTATTACTTTGTTTTTGCTCATTCTTGGCTTAATGGAGCTCTACTTTTCTTTGAAAAACTTGTTTTGTGAAAAAAGTTTTTTAAATTGATACAAAAAAGATCATAACAAGGAAGACATTAACCTGAAATTTCTGTCATGACCACCCTACACCTTCAATGTCTTTCCCATTACCGGGTTCCAGATTTAACTCTGGTGGGTATATATATATTATATATATATATATATATATATATATATATATATAATATATATATATATATATATATTATATATATATATATATATATATATATATATATTATATATATATATATATATATATATATATATATATATATCTATATATATATATATTATATATATATAATATATATACTATATATATATATATATCTATATATATATATTAATTTTACTGTGTTACCCTTTTTGCAATGATCAACTGAACAATTGACATTCCAATTCGATTATGAATATTGTGGCATCAATAAAATCCAGCAACAGTGAGATGCAAAGAGAAAACAATCTATTTTAAGGAGTAGAGGTCAAACAATGAAGGGCAGCTATAGTCTGACAAATAGTAGGCTCATTAGAGATATTGCCTTGTTCCTACGATTTGAATATAATGCTCCTCGGAACTGAATGCGTTGTTTCGTGCTGTTAAGGATTTTATATTTAGAAACTTGCAACTTGGGCCAGTGGAAAAAAATAACACATCTAGGTTTACTACAGCATCACTGTGTGAGTCATCAAATAATAGAATATTGTAATTGCCATCAGGGCTAACTTAATCATGTAACATTTAGTTATCATTGATTAAATATACTTTTTTCTAAACTGAAATTTGCTTAGGTTCTATTTACGGTCATTTAATTGTTCTTCACAAGCAAAATGTCCAATAAATGCGAGCGAACCAAGTTTTAGGGATATGTTTGTCACATAAACAGAAGTCCAAGCCACACCAGAATTAAACTTTCTGAGCATCTGAAAACATGGCAACCTTCTCTTGTTGTTACTGACTGCAGATGTTCGTTTCAGTCAATCTAGCAAGGTGGTATTAGGATTGAAATCCAGAAGTTTCCTTTGTAGATGTCTGGAAATTTGCTTGCGTATAGTATTTTTTGTGGCCAGTGGCTTCGGGGAAGACAGAGATATAAAAATCATATTTTTGCCAAGTTCCTTAGTTGTTGTGTGAGCAAAACCAAGAATCTTTATGCACAATGAACTCTAGCTCAATATCTTACTTTCCAACTTTTTCCTGATCTCGCTTCTTTTTCACTATTCGTCAGCGAATATTCCCAATTCTTGCAAGATAAAATCCGGGCATTAAAATTTTACATCTGCCCAGCAAGATATCTGATCGAAATTTTGAGATACTTATTTTTCTTGTAATATTTGAAAGGTACAATAAATATACCTCCGTGGATAGTATGGCCCTCTCAACCCATTGGGCCGAGGCTGTATGTTATGCAAATTGCTTGCAGGCTGGTTTTATAGTAAAAAAAGCAGAGCATGATTGATCTTGGACTAATGAGTGTCTCGAAACTTTCAGGGGTCGTTTTGGACCAAGTGGTTCACTAATTCTGTTGGGAGGAGGCCTGTCGGGGGTCCACAAATGGCCGAAATACTTTTGTTCCTAATGAGTTTAAAAGTTATAGCCGTAATTCCGTTGGTGAAGAAGACCTAATATACAAACAAATTCTTTGGGGACAAGGGTCCCCAGAAAACGGAGCCTAAAAAGGGCCGAAAACCTTTTACTGTGGGTTCGCCCAAAAAAAATCCAAAACTTTTTTTCTTAGTAGCTTGAAACCTAAAACAAGGATAGAGCCCTGACACCATTCTGCAAACACCCTTGGGTTTACACGTGTCTATCTTTCCTCCTCTCTCTAAATAAGTTGGTGTGCTCTCATGCCTCTTATCCACACTCTTGTGATTCTTAGTCTGTTCTATATGAAAATTTCTCTTTTCATCTTTTGCTAATATGTTCCTTTCTCTTTTCAGATGATGATGACTCGCAAGATTTTTCTATCTTTCTTATCCTTTGTAATTATGCAAGCTATTTTTTGTTTCGAGTGTAGAGTAAAGCAGTCTCCAAACTGTGACTGTATTGAAGATGCAACCACTGGAGAGAAATTTGAGCTATCGTGTCGCACCAAAGGCACTAGTTTAGAAACAGTGCTTACAATTACATACATTCCTCCGAGTCATTTACTTATAGACTGCAATAGGAATGAGGATGGACATTGGGATGTTAAAAACTATGAATACTTGAGTGAGCTGCAGTTCAGTGAGAGGATTGAATACTTAAGATTTAGGTTTTGTCCGCCACCAAATTCCAGTTTCATTTATGTTACTAACACAATGGGTATCCGCAGTTTTAGTAGTTTTGCATACCAGAGCTGGCTGGATATGGAAGGAAGCTTCGCGTCTGATTTATTGAAAGGTCTAGGATTTGTAAACAAACTTGAGATGGATAGTAACAACTTTACCGTACTATCTGATGATTTTCTCCAAGATATGTCCAATCTGACAAGTATTGATCTTATGAGGAACAGGCTTAATCTGAGTCCTCGGTTTTTCAGCTATACTCCAAACTTAAGATTTATTGAACTTGGTGGTAATGATATTGTCGAACTACCTCAAGAAATATTCTATGGTCTAAAAAACCTGAGACAGTTAAATCTTCAAAACAATCTCATCAAATCAATAACAAATGAGTTTGAAGGATTAACAAAACTACGTGTTTTGGAAATTAGCTTTAATCGCCTTGAGAATATTGATAAAGACGTATTTCTTCATACTCCTGAACTGCGAAATGTTAGTTTGGCAGGAAATAGTCTATCTCACCTTCCACCGACAATATTCTCTAATACAAGAAATTTAACATGGCTATCTTTGAGTGGGAATACAAATATAACATCTTTGCCTGAAAGTTTGCTCCAGGATTTAACAAGCTTAGTCAAGCTTGAGCTGGACTTATGTTCCATTGAAGATTTGAAATTGGATACATTCAGGAATTTACGTTCGCTCGTTCTACTTGATCTTGATCAGAATAAGCTCCGTAATCTCAGTGGGAATATTTTTAAAGACTTGGTGAATCTCGAAGTATTGGATCTGTCTGCAAATTATTTGACTCAGCTTCCAATTGGAGTCTTCAGGCACAATAAAAATCTTTTATTTTTAGATTTAAGTAGGAATAAGATTTCTTCTCTGGAAGATGGTGTATTTAATGGAGTCCTCAGACTGAAGAGTTTAAACCTTGCAAATAATCAGTTGCACAATATTGACACGGGTGTTTTTTCTCAAACCAGGCTACTAGAGGAGCTGGATATATCAAAAAATAATTTAACTTTCTCAAGTCCAGGAGATTCAATATTTTTCGACTATGGTATTGGTACACAGCCCTTTGAACCTTTAACTAGGAGTCTAAAAGTTCTGAATGTCTCGCACAATGCCATTGAAGAAATACCATTTGGTTGGCAGAATTTTCTGGTTTTACAAAAGCTTGATTTGTCAAATAATCAATTACGATCGGTAGAATTTACTGAATTGCTTTTCCAAACTGACTCTGATATTCATCTAGAAATAGATCTGACTCGAAATTTAATAGAAACTTTAAATTTCCAAAGTGCACCTCACGCAAGTAGTAGCAGAAGAAAGAAGATTAGAGTGCAAGTGGGTGAAAACCCGTTTATGTGTGATTGTGCCATGTTCGATGTAATTCGCTATATCAAAAAAGAAATAAGAAATTTAACCTATGCCATAGATTTAAAAACTAATGGTGCACATTGTGTAAGGCCAGAAGGTACAGCAGGTTTTTCAATTGCTGAGGTTGATCGCTACCTTCTTGTCTGTCGTGTTCCGTTTTGCATTGATCATTGTGCTTGTTTTGTCCGACCAGCTGATAGGTCACTCATTATTAATTGTGAGAATGCAAATTTAACCAGACTACCCGATGAATTGCCTAAGGTTAGTGGTTTTGTTAAGACCGAACTCAATCTTGGAAATAATTTAGTTCAGGATGCTCAACAGCTTAGTGATCCATTATTTGAAAACCTGTCTGCTGTGAATTTGTCAAATAATGCATTGGATTTTTTTGAAGTTCAAAGACTTCCTAGTGGTCTTGGGAAATTGCAGCTTGATAATAATAATATTGAAACGCTTGAACCTCAGACTCTGTCTGTCTTACTTAGTGCAATGAACAGCAGTGATTTAAATGTAAGTTTAGCAGGGAATCCTTGGAAATGTCGTTGTGAAAATATTCACTTACTTGATCTATTACCGAATTTTCACAGCATTTTAGATCTTGGAGATGTACGATGCATCAACCTAAATCGAAGTCTCATAAAAGTAACTGCAGATGAATTTTGCCCGACAATTCCAATACCTTTGGTCGTTGGTGCCAGTGTTTCAGCAGTAATTTTTGTGACTATTATCTCTTTCTTGTTGATTTTCTATTACAAAAATCAAAGAGTTGTCAAAGCATGGCTCTATTCCAAAGGATGGTTCCTGTCATGGGTTTCAGAGGAAGAAGTAGATAAAGACAAGAAATATGATGCATTTGTCAGTTTTGCTAATGAGGTACGAAAATGTTTATAGGATTTATTATTTTCTTAAATAGATTTTGATTCTAAAAAGTGGAAGACAAAAGAAAACATCCACAAAAATGAGTATTCTGGCAAAAACGTGCGTTTCCGAAGTATATACAAAAATTTCCATGGGAAGTGTGTACGCTTTTTAGTCATTGACTTATGCTGGGTATATCAAAATATCTATAACAACAATAATAATTTATTTGCCAAGAGCATATGTGCCGTGCAACTGCTACAAAAAAGAAAACATATAAAATGAACTCTTATGAAACAGAACAGAGAAAACAGCAGAACTACATAGCTAGGAAATTATGATAAACAGGAACTATATAAGTACAATATTTGCTTCATTTTCTTTACTGAAATAAAAGATTGATGATAATAAGACAAACCTAACTAATAAGCCTATTGGCTTATTAGTTGTAAGTGAAATAAATGGGTTGCTGGTTATTATTATTTAGCTTTAAATAGCGAGACTCAATGTCTTCCTGTCTAGGCTATCAGAAAGTTTCTATTAAGAATCTGAAATAGGAATAGTCTAGTTTACATTCAGTTACATTCTAAGCAAAGCTCTATGACTAACTAGCTACCAAACTCCCTCGGATTAAGTCTCCTTTTAAGAATAATCAACTCAGTGGAAGTTGAAGTCGTGGAAGTCGAGGTTGCATCTACTATTTAGGCTTAGTTCCTCTGACGCCCAGTGGTGTGTAAGGCAGCAACAGTTGATCTTCACGTCTGCGTTGGACGACCCTGAGCTAAAAAACCACAGCTCGTTACCAAGAAAAGAATAGAGGTAACCTCAAAAAAACAATTTGTTAATTTTTCCCAGAATAAACTTTTTATACACCTCTTACGATCTTTACTGAGATCTTTAAGACTTTGGCGACAACCCACAAAATGAAAAACATCTGCGTCATAAATTGTGTGAGGGATAAAATCCACCACGCATTGCCTATGTCAACTCCAAAACTATCTTTCAGACTTGGGGAACCAGCGAAATGAAAAATATTTCTCACTCAGCACAGCGGACAGAGAAATGATTCTAGACAATGATGTGTGATAAGACTTAAAAACGATAACAATTGCCCTCTATCTCAGGGGGACTGTCGCCTCCTCAACCTCTTACTCTTTGCGTTAAATTTTGACCCTTTTCACCTCTCCTTCAAGAATGATTGCTTTAATGGAAGAGCAATGTGATAAAATTGTGTTTATTTTTCTAAGTTTGGAAGGGCTTAGCCTATGTGCTTTGGGTTCAAACAATAAAAATTTTAGTTGAATTGTTTTGAAAGCCAATCGTTAAATAAAAACCTACCTTTACCAACTTGTTATATTCTCCTCACTAGAAAATGCTTTCAGTTAATTACTAGTTAATTAATTGACGTTAGTATACAGTTCAACCTAAAATAAGTTAATTGGAGAATTAATATTTACTCCCTTTAGGAATAATTAATCTATGGTATAAAACAAATCTTGTCGTTTCTAGCAGATGTTAGAAGTTTCCAAAAAAAGCTTGTCACAAATTTTAGTTAATAACGCGAGAAGATGCTGTTTTGACTCTGAATTTCCTGACTTCATTAATTGAAGACAATCATACAAAAAAGATGTTATTAGTGGGAATAGGAATCTGAGTGCCGGGTGCAAGCTATTCACGAAAAGCAATAGGTTTTGAAGAAACTTATTTGCTTAGAACCAATATATTTCTTTAGCTATTTTTCCGATTATTTGCTGTAGATAATTTCACTGTTTAAGTGAAATTATCTTCTACATATTAAATGTAAGTGCGGTTATGAACTATGATGTTTGACAATACTGATTGGTAAACCATTCAAAGGTTCATCACATCAATAACTACTATATTTAACAAGACATTTTCATCATTATACTTACAAACAGGTGGAGGGGTTAGTCCCCCTGAGATTGATTCGAATCATCCTCTATCCCGCTGACAAAGAATGAAAATTAGTTGCCTGAAATGTTTTTTTTTTTAATTTGAAATTTTGTTTCAGTCCAAGAAAGATACCCTGCACCCCCCCCCCCCGCCCCAACGGCCGGAGCTATGTAAACCTTCCTCTGTCTACTCTTTCATAAAGTAACTTTCCAAACTACTAAGGACGCCCTAGAAAGTTTACTGCTGGAACCCTTAATTCAGCAAAAACCTAGAAACTTTTGCGTGCAAGCAGAGTTAGTCCTTTGACATACCCTATGAGACTAACTGGAGAGGGCTAGAATTGTTTGCTTATGATATATTTTTGATTCCAGGAAGACAAAATAAGTTCTTATAGTTCAAAACTGTTCCTATATTGACTGAAAGGGTTTCTATAGGTTGTGTGATCAGTTTAAAGACCGAATTTGAGTGGGCATCCAACATCTTTGCCCTCAGCTTCTTTTTCATTTGATGTTACCTTAAGGGCAGAGAGTTTGCAAAGACTTTGAAGACCAGTTAAAGATCGAAGGAAGTCATTATTCACGTGAGCTTAGCGTTAGGAGTCAAAGTATGTGCGGAGTTGAATTTGAATGGTCTTGATCATCTGATCAAGAATGAAGAAGAAACGCCCTAAGACTCAGATTTTTACAAAACAACATTGTAACCAATATTTTAATAAATTCTTAATCAGAACTAAGAAAAGGGTTTATCAAAACCTTTTTTTCACATTTTTCTTCTTCTATGCAGCGAGGTATGCAAACCAACCTGAAGGTCTTTTCACCTCTTAGCATTGCCTATGGAACAGATATTGTGATTGGTATGGGCAATCCAGGGACGACCAGATCGTCTTCTTCTTGAAGACGTTAATTGTTGATTCTATTTAATGGGGAAATGGTAGTTAATAACAATCCAAAAGTTTTCTTGAATTTTCACAGCCTGACAATATTACTTTGAAACACTGGAATCAGTTGCAGATTCCAAGCAATCTGTGTCAATTCTTTTTGACTTGTCAACTTGTATTTACGAAATCAATCTTAGGACTGTCATTAAGGGTCTAAACGAAAATGCTAATCTTTAATTTTTCAAGACAAAAATCGTCAAGCTTGTTCTTGACAGCTGAACGCGTGAAGGTTGAAATACCGTATCTGAGCTTATATTAGTAAATTTACCTTTTAAAGAATATTTCCGATAAATTACTGATAACATTGGGTTATTGCTGCAGTACGAACATTTATGTTATTGTTAGTTATAATTACTTTTCAAAGTGGAAAAGTCTTAATCGATTTCAGAATAATAATTTTAAATTTAAGAATACGTAAGATAGGTAAACACTGGTCTGTTGAAATTCAACCATTGGTAAATATCTCGCTTTTTTTATTCCCATCTCAATTTGTTGATATTTCAGATAAATAACTGAAGACATTGGGCTATTTTTGCAGTACAAACATTTATGTTATTGTTAGTTACGAATATTTGGGCAAAGTGGAAAAGTCTTTTAATGGATTTCAGAATAAATAATTTTAAATTTAAGAATACGTAAGATTGGTAAACATTGGTCTGTCGAAAATCAACCATTGGTAAATATCTTACTCTTTTTTATTCCCACGCCAATTTGTCAAGTGTCTTTTGCTAAAGAAAATGATACATTTTGTTTTTAAATACAAGCACTTCCTCTTACCATTGTATTGCTTAAGAAAACTTTGCAATTCTTTTGGAGCCGCTACAATTTTACGTTTAATTTCTATTGTATATCTTTAGGATGAAGAATTCGTAATACGTGAACTGGTTCCAAAGCTTGAGAATTCAGAGCTCAAATTCACATTATGTTTGCACACTCGAGACTGGCCTGCTGGGGAATTTATAACTGATAATATTTTTGAATCTGTTGGTAATTCAAGACGAACAATTGTTCTACTTACAAAGTAAGGCTACTTTTATTTATAAGTTGTTTCTGGTACTACTGCTACTAACAACTCACTGCTGCACCAAGCTGGAAGAGGTCAACACAACTGTGAACGCTCCTCTTCCATCCCAATTTATTCAAAGTATCCCTCCTTACACCCTCCCAATGTCCCTTAAACCCTTCGTTATAACCTCCTCCTTCTCCATTTGGGGATGACCTGCTTTTTTTGGCCCTAGATGCTTGGCCAAAAAGGGCGGTCTTGGGCAATATGTCATCCTTCATTCGTAGAACTTGTCCTATCTATCTCAGCGTTATAGCCCTAGAAAGCGGGAATCAACCACATTTTTCGTACAGCCTACTGTTTGAAATATGGTCAGTCAGACGGGTGCCCTGAAGAATCTGTAGACAATTCCTCTGGAAAACATAAAAACAATCCTTCGTCTTTCGGAGCGCCCACGTTTCAGAATCATACTTGACCATGGTCACCATAATATTAAGCTATTTACGGAATGTTGTATTGATGTTTATTTAGAAGTTGTTTCTGTAGAAACTCGAGGTGCATAAATATCTTTTTTTTTTCTCATCACGTCAGAAGCGGTACCATATAAACTGTTTTCTTTTTACATACTTCACGTAGCAAGCATAATGCAGAAACTATCTGCTATTCTCATGCTTAGACTGTAAAATGTTTAATTCTGCTAAAACTTCTTTTTGACTTTATGTTAAACCATTCAGGGTAGTTATTTCTCAAGTTTCGTGGTTATCATATAATAGATGCACTTTTGTTCTAACAATTGTCATTTGATATTCCGTTAATCCATTTCGTCTTATTAAATAAAACAAACAAGTTTTTTAACTGAAAGTAAGGAGTGACATTAAAACTTAAAACGATCAGAAATTATTCCGTATATGAAAGGGGATGTCCCCTCCTCAACGCCTCGCTCTTTACGCTGAAGTTTTTTATTGTTTTAAAAATAAGGTTTTGAGACAGAGTCAAACTTTAGCGTAAAGAGTGAGGCGTTGAGGATGGGACAGCCCTTTCATTTATATTTGTATAATTTCTGTTCGTTTTAAGTTTTAATGTCGCTCCTTACTTTCAGTTAAAAAAGTTTTTTTTTTATTAATTTCTGAACGTTTTTGAAGTAATGCAGGTTTTTGATTTTGGCTCACCGTACATGAATAATTAAAACAACTTTGCATATTGATTTTACTTTTTTGGCTAAATGGCTTTCTCTAAAGTTGTTTAATTTTATTTACGAGCGTTTTTATTAGTAATAAATACACCCCCACCCCCACCCCACCCACCCCCCGCAAGAAGAAAAAATTCCGCCTGAAAGCGTCTGTATACTTCCCAATAGCCAATACTATATGTAAACATTGGGTAAAGTTCATAACTTTTAGTCCTCCCCCCGGGGACTTTGGGGGATTAAGTCATCCTGAAAGACATATTTATTATATTTTCGACCATGCTGAACAAAACGGATAACTTAAAATTTTGATCGGGTGACTTTGGGGAAAAAAATGAGCGTGGGAGGGGGCCTAGTTGCCTTCCATTTTTTGGTCACTTAAAAAGGACACTAGAACTTTTAATTTCCGTTCGAATAAGCCCTCCCACTATATTCTAGGACCACTGGGTTGATACGATCACCCCTGGGAAAAAAAAAATAAAAAAAATAAACACGCATCCGTGATCTTTCTTCTGTCAAAAAAACACATAATTCCACATTTTTGCAGATAGGAGCTTGAAACCTCTATAGTAGGTTATCTGATACGCTGAATCCGATGGTGTGATTTTCATTAAGATTCAATCACTTTTAGGGAGTGTTTTCCCCTTTTTTCGAAAATCAAGCAAATTTTCTCAGGTGCGTAACTTTTGATGAGTAAGACTAAAATTAATGAAACTTACATATTTGAAATCAGCGTTAAAATTTGATTCTTTCGATGTATCTATTCGTATCAAAATTTCGATTTAGTTTTGGTTACTATTGAGCCGGGTCGCTCCATACTTACAGTTACCACAAACTGTTTGATACCTAGATTGATTCAAAGCTGAAAAGTATGACATACCAAATCACTTTGAAGTCTTTACACAATTATTTGGACCAAGGGCATCAAATGTAGGCTAGTATCTCTGCTATCAAAAAAAAATCAGAGATTGGGAAAATCCTCTCAAGGACGGAACTATACTCCCCTCCCCAGTCAAAACAAACTTGTAGAAAAGGTCAATTGTACCTGAACATCCTTTAAAGCATCGAACCTCAGGGCTTCTTTATGAAAAGAATTGGATTCTTTTATTTGTTAGAATAAAAAAATGTAGCCAACAAAATTAGTTCATAATCAGACAAAAATGTTTCATCTCAAATTCAAAAAGGTATTGGTATTTTTGAGGGTTATGGGATGAGAAGATTCATTTGTGATTTTTGATATCGTGAAAAAATATTTCCTTCTTATTTTCAGTAACTACTTAAAAAGCAGTTGGTGTCTATCAGAGTTCCAAACAGCGTATCAACATGCTGTTGAAGAAAATACAAAGCGGCTTATCTTAATTGTCGTTGGCGACCTTCCTCCAGTGATAGACCTTCCTAAAGAGTTGAGGGCATATATCTCTACGAATACTTACCTTCGTTCCGATGATCAGTGGTTTTGGAACAAGCTGCTTTATGCCATGCCTCATGGAAAGAAGGAAAAGCCAGATAAAAGCAAGAGTCCAAAAAGGTAGGCCAATCAGCTAATTATGCCACAAATACTTTTTAATGGAGTCACAGTCCGAAGTGGAAATTTGTAGGAAGAAAAGATTTTGTAAATTGGTTACGTTATTTTGACAGTCACTGGATGCACTGTCTTGAATTTTAGTTAGTTCATTTGATTTTAAGTCAAAATGTGTTTGATATGAAAAATACTTTTAAACAGTAAACTTGAAATGAGGAACTTTAAACTAGTAAACTTAGTAAACTTTAAAAAAATATTATCCTTTTTTTTATTTCAGAGAAGTTATTGCAGACCTAGTAATTGCAATCACCCAATGCGGCATTTGAACTTTGCGCTTTTTCCATTGCAGATTGACGTGTAATTTCTTCTGTGAGGTAATTTAATGCCAGTTCAATAATTGGTATAATAGACTCATAGACTCATAGACTCATTTATTTATAAACAACTATCGTAGCCGTGGCCGAAGCCCCGACTAAATGGCGCTGTTTAGTACATTGCATAAAACTGGTCACTGGCGGTTTAAATAACTGACAAAAAAAGGCACGAAAGAATTGCTGTGACGGGTTGTTCGACACTTTGGCGGCACTAGTTGATTTTTTATGGCGGGTGTTGGCGGTGATAGGTGCAGGTGGGGGAAGCAACGAACGGTGTTTCTGGGACGAAAGAAGGGACTGCCCAAAATTGCACATTAACTGTAAGCGCCTATCACGCAACGTTGGCAGTCGTAAGGTACTAAGGGCAGCCTCATAAGAGTTGTATTTCGGCCTAGTATCACTTTCACTGCCCGTTTTTGAATGGCTTCCAGATCTTCACTTAGGTGTTCAATATTATGAGCCTGAGGGCCCCACACAGGACACGCATATTCAAGGATTGGGCGCACATACGTGACGTAAACCGTCTTCAGCTGACTTTGTGAGAAACCCAGTCGGCGCAAGGTAATTAGCGACTGTAATGCACAACTACCTTTTTTCACCAGACCGGCGATGTGCGCGCTAAATGAACAGTCGTCACTGAAAGTAACCCCGAGAATCACTGAGGTTGAGGTAGTAGGGTACCAAGGAACCGGGCATGAGAGGTCCGCTTAAGCGGATTAAACCTCATGACTTTTGTTTATTCATATTAAGCTGGAGGTCGTTAATGCTACACGCCTCGAGAAAGGAGTTTCCTGATTGGGAAAAGGTTAGAAAACTCACCTGTAGCTACAAAAACATCGTGAATCAACTGTAAATATTTCTGTTCTTTGTCGTGCTTTTTTCAGGCTCATTTGAAGTTTTGAACGCTCAATTTAAATTTTCAGCCAACACTAAGCCCAAGATTTTGATTTAGACACAGATTTATACCCACCCTCGATCCTAGGGTTTCTCAAATTGACTTCTATTATTGGCTTGAAAACCTTTTTATTTGATTTGTGTCACGTTTTGAAAACATGCCAGTGGGTTAGCCATCTTGGAATGAATATCTTGTAATATGGAGCATAATTATCTTCTTCCTTAAATTGATAAAAAAAAAACAATAATGATTTCAAATGAAAAATAAAGAGCAAATTTAATTCTTAAAACAAGAAAAAATTAGCTTATATAAGAGATTGATTCTAAAACAAGCAAGAGTAAATATGAATGAAGAAATTCAACTTAAAATAAACAAAAATATAATTAATATTCAAGTCAAACAAAAAAAAATTACCACAAACAAAGAAAGTGTTGTCGCCCCTCAAACCCCCCAAAGGAGTGTATTGCTCCTTCCTGAAAACTAAATAGAATGCTTAGATTGAAAGGGTTTTTTTAGCCCATCGCTTTTTTCTATATATTGAACCGAATGGATTTAAAATGAAAAAATAGTGAAAAAATATGTTTTTAAAGAATTTAAACTTAATGAATTGTCACAAAAGTTTGATGTCAAAAATGTTTACCAATGGTAGTTTTAAAAAATCCTTATTTACTAATTGGGATGAAAATCAAACTTGAGAAGTTTTGCTTAATACTTTTTGATCGTGGATTTCTAAATTACTCTATTAACCTCGTATTTGTAAACAAAAAGCTGAGAAACAATTTATCAAACACAACTTATGGTTTGAAATAAACCTAATCTTCAGAAACCAAACCCCATTTGTTAAATGTGCAATTTTGTACTTCTATAGTGGAATATTGATCAATTTACTGTTTTATTGCTTCTCCATTGGAAGATCACCCTCATACTTTTGATAGATGACCTTATGAACCCTTAAAGGCCATTTTTGGTGAAAAACAAATGCCATTTATAAAATAGTGTACTGTGTATGTTAATTCATTAAAAAAAAAATGTACAAATATGTTTTGATCTAAGACAGTCATACTCCTAATGATTGTTAAAGATTAACAAAATCATTGAGGACATACCCTAAATAATTTCTGATTGACCATAACGTGAAAATGGTACAAAATGTTTATATGTGTAAAGCAAGCAGGGGCAATGGGCCCAAAGTCCCAACCTTTGATCCTCCAATCACACGAATAGTATGATTAGGAGCTTAGAAGGAAATGCCGTTGCTGCTATTTTTGGGATAATCTTTTAGTTTGTTTTGATTTTGGACGTCTAAGTTTCAATAACAGTCTCGGATTAGTAATCGACAGTTTCGGAAATCCAGAAATATCAATTCTAATGAAAATCAAATACTATTTCTGAAGTATGTAGTCAATACCCTTGCTATTGAGCTACAATATTGCACTTTTATTCCAAGATTTGTAGTTAGATATCTCAGAAAAACTTTAGTATAAGTTTTGGTAGAAATCAAACACCATTTTTAAGACAGTACTTATTGTGTTTTAATATTAAATTTGTATACTGAAATCAGTGCTCTAAAACCTCCAGTTTTTACGACCTTTTGTTCCATACGATGAGGCTAGGGAAAAAGGTCACATAGGGGACACGTCGCTTTTTATTGGCTCTTGTTTTTGAAATAATTGAAACTTGAGGGCAACTTTAGTACTGAAATGTCAACAGTCAGAGTTCTTATGGAAGAAACATGCTAGTCTAAATTGTCTTTTATGCGATAGTACAGAAGAAACTCGAGCACTTGTTTATTTAATTGTCGAGCAAATGCCAGTTTAGTAGACGAGATGAGGTAGCGGTACCAAAGCACAGCGTGCAGGAAGACATAGGGAAAATATTTGACACAGAACTCCCAATCAAGGAGGCACACTTGTGCCTCTATAAAGAGGCGACCCACCACAATGTTAAGCGATTTCAGGTCCTAGAGGTCGCAGACAGACGGCGGTGATCGCATTTTGTAGCCCAAGCTCAAACTAAGAAACGTGCAAAATTTCATCCTCCTCCGACTTTATCTTCATGGGGTAAACTGGGCCGGAAGTTTCGACCCTCCCACCACAGCCCCCCTTTAACGTTGTCCGATTGGGCTGAAATTTAGAGGTTAAGCTTTCCTAGGACCCGGGAGCTTATCCTCGAAATTTCAGCTCAATCCGATCACTCCTTCCCTGTTTTCAAAAAACCAAATATAGCCACTTAAACTTCATTTCTCTTTTTTTTGTTATCCACGCCTACAGGCCACAGTTGGCAACTGATCCGGGTGAATGAGGACTCATTCGAAGCAGAATTTGACCTGTTAGGGCCTTTTGATATTTTCAGACCGAAAAAATTATCCCCCGAATTTACATTTACGAAAAACCTCGTTTTCCTATAAGAGCCCATGTTAATTTTTCCCACCACAACCCCCCTTTAACGTTGTCTGATCGGGCTGAAATTTAGAGGATAAGCTTTCCTGGGCCTGGGAGCTTATCCTCGAAATTTCAGCTCAATCTGATCACTCCTTCCCTGTTTTCCAAAAACCAAATATCAAGTTTTGTGGGAATTTGCTTGCGTCAAAAATAGATTCCATTTACTAAAAAACAATTACAATTGTGTCTCTTTAGTCCAGCGGTTGATACTCCAGACTGTCAGGCGGAAAACCCGGGTTCGATTCACCGTCAGATCAAATTTTTTATATACTGAATTTAAACTTTAGAAAAGAAACTCAGTTTCTTTTTTAAATTATTTGAAAAAAATTACGTTTTCTAAAGAGTTAAAGAGGCTGAGTTACAAGGTCGACCCTTAAAACGTACAGGGATTAGGAGGCACAGTTGGGGGGCTGTTAAAGAGGCTGAGTCACAAGTTCGAACCTTAAAACGTACAGGGATTAGGAGGCACCCTGTACGACGTGATTTGAGTATTCAGGAATTAAAAGCCTGAACACAAGAATGTTCAAGAGCGGGGGGTTTGGGGGGCGCCAGCCCCCCAACTTTAACTCCTGACACGATCAGCTAACAGTTACTCAAGCAATAATAAGTAATAAACTGTACAAAAACGTGCAGAAATTATTTGAAAAAAACTACGTTTTCTAAAGAGTTAAAGAGGCTGAGTTACAAGGTCGAACCTTAAAACGTACAGGGATTAGGAGGCACAGTTGGGGGCTGCCGCCCCCCAAACCCCCCGCTTTCGCAGCCTTTAAATAAAAAAAAAAGTTCTTTAAACTGAAAGTAAGGAGCGACATTAAATCTTAAAACGAACAGAAATTATTCCGTATATGAAAGGGGCTGTGCCCTCCTCAACGCCTCGCTCTTTACGCTAAAATTTTTATTGTTTAAAAAAAAGAGTTGTGAGAAAGTCAAACTTTAGCGTAAAGAGCGAGGCGTTGAGGAGGGCACAGCCCCTTTCATATACGGAATAATTTCTGTTCGTTTTAAGATTTAATGTCGCTCCTTACTTTCAGTTTAAAGAACTTTCTTTTTTATTTAAAGGCTGCGAAAGCGGGGGGTTTGGGGGCGGGAGCCCCCCAACTGTGCCTCCTAATCCCTGTACGTTTTAAGGTTCGACCTTGTAACTCAGCCTCTTTAACTCTTTAGAAAACGTAGTTTTTTTTCAAATAATCAGTGTAGAAAATAAAAATTTTCGAGTTCGTAGTTTAGTTTCCTGCGAAAACTTTGATGTGTGTTTGAGGGTTGCCGACCATTTTGTTGGAGACGGAAGAACTCCTAATTGAAGGCCCATACGCTAACTGTAGGAAGAAGAAGAATTTTCACTATTAAACAATGTAAACAATAATGGAAGGTCAATCTGTTACATAAAATCACGTTGGCAGTAGCCAAACTCTGCTTCCACCGCTGACTTAAATTCGCTTTCCAGTCTTAGCTAGTTTGCGCCTAAGTGCAAATATCGGTGCTGTAGCTTTGCAATAAGTGTGTAAATATATGTCTTAACTAGCCAGTTATGTTAACCAATGTGTTAAAACTGTCCTTTTGCTACTTTTCCGAGAATTTCGCGGAAAAAACAACACGTCCGTGAAAAAATAATATAAGGGGGGGGGGGGGTTGTACTTGCAATCACATGTTTATAATGCTACCACTATTTGTCAGGACTGTGGAATCAATGTGTCAGCACCGCTGAGCTGACATGGGGTGTAAATTAAATCATTACTGTAAACTATAACACGTTATTGTTATATTTGCCTGCTGCATTTCTGTAAACCTGATGGGAGGGGGAAGTATTTTATCTAAATCGTAAAACTTACAAAAGTACCCATTTTATTGGCTATTTAGTAACACCTTTTTCATAGATGATTCACCTTCTTTTGAAAGTCAAATTTTAGCCGTCGGTAACGTTCGAGGCTTTTGCGTACGTACTATGCTTGCGTATAATTTTCAGAAAGAACTGAAGACTTTTGCCGTACAACAATCGTCGAAAGATTAGTTGTTGCTGTTGTTGTTTTTTATGAAGAAATTCCAACCATGCCACAATCAAGAAATAGTTTGAACTTTGGGGTGTATTTTCTCAGTAATGTCTGATCTCCGTGTAGCAAGCTCATACGGGAACGCTTATTGTCTTTTCATATTTTAAAGCGGGCAAAATTTAGAATATAAACAGCTGGTCAAACCACGCTCTATTTGAGGCTCTCGAAACAGAATACTGGTAAGTACTGGAGGGAAGTTGACAGGGTCTAGTGAGTGTCTGTGAATACGCTTGAAAATAATCAAGGCGAAAGGGATAATTACGGAAAACCATTTACATTTCCATTTCAAAGCCCAATTTTGTTGTTGTTTTATTTGTTTGATCCGTTGCCTATTATTGGTATTTTCAAGATGTAATGAATAAAGTTGTCAGTCTGACTTTGGGAAAATTCTGTGCTCATCAACTTTTTAGTAGTTATTATTAAAATGCTGCCACTGAATTATAATCGACAGTTGGCCAGTCTGTTTAGTACCTCAAACAAACTGAAACATTGTTCCACCTTGATAGTTACAGCCATGTTGTCATCAGTAGCGCTACCTGTGTTGTTACTTCCTATATAGATAGATAGGTAGATAAGATTTATTCGTAATTAAGAAACCATACAATGAATACCTGCTGCTAGTTCCTCAGAGGTTCCTAGGCATGTAAATGAGAGAGAAGACTTACGATTCAATTAAGCTCTAAATCCAAAGAAAACAGAATAAAAAGGTTAAAACATCACTCACAAAGAAAAACATTGTGTATTGGCACAAAAAATAATATTATAACTAGTTTGATAATTCTAATGGTAGAAAAAGAACCTATTTGTTCTTTTACCACTTTGATCTCAAATAATTTTGTGGGTTCAAATGATGGGATATATTAACTTAGGAGTAATATATATCTGACGCGAGTTGATTATTTACTTTATGAATGATGTAATGATAATTTACTAATTCGTTTGGCTATGAATGATAATTTGCAAACGTTCTATAAATACAAGTTCTTTGTTCCTGTAAAGATGTCATTCCTAGGGTTTGACATGTGCCTTTCCTTGTTTTCTCCTCCCAATGTTCCTCCTCAATTGTTTTTTTTTTATTATTTCATAAAACATCAAGGTGATGTGCACGGTGTCTGATCCCACCCTGTATTTTCAGCTATATGCTTGATGTTAAGCCCTTTCATTTGTGAAGACTTTTATCTTGGTATAATTTAAATAATTTTTAGAATACGAGAATATTAAAGGAGAATTATCGCCCTCCTCAACACCCGTGAAGTTTAGATAGGACATAGTCTGCTTGGTAGTTGAAACTAATGCAAGACACATTTTTTTTCTAATATAATGGTATAACTAGAATTTCAGTTATAATATATTTTTGATGGGATCATTTTAAGATTATTGACTCCACTGTTCAGGAAGAATATATGTAATTGCCCGTTAGCATGGAAATCATATCTTGGTGTTTCTTCGTAACGTTTTGAAGTGAGCATCGATACATATCTGTCCAGCAAAGTGTAGTAACCGTTAGGGTGCGGGCGTGTCTGTACGTCGTGGTGGATTTTAAGTACAAATTGGATGAAAAACTGGAAAAACATGTTATTTTTTTTGTTCTTTTTTTACTGGGAACGGTTTGCCGTGCTCGGACTGTAGACTTTTTAGAAACAAAGGGTGGGGGTGATTGAAGACCTTTAAGCAGAAACAACACCGACTTGAATCCCGACAACTGTATAATTGATCCGAAATGGACCCTGTATTACTTAATGCGGTAAAAAGAGGTGACGAATCATGGATTTTGGACTCAATCTTCTCAGTTTAAGTGGTCTGTTCCATCACGGCCGAAGGAAGCATTGCAAAGTCGGCTGAACGCTATGATAATGTTGGTGTTTTTTTTTTTTTTTTTTTTTTCGATTAAACGGGTATCGTGCGACTGACAGTCAACATTGTCAACCCGGGTAGACAGTCAACCTGGGATGCTACAAAGGGGTCTTCATATTTTGTTTGAAGATATTTGGCCAAAAAGCCCTACCCTCTTGAAAGGGAGAAATTAGTTCCTTTGAAGCGACAACGCACGTGTACCTTCTTGATCCAGAAATTTTGACGTCGTTCGACATTTTTTTTTTTTTTTTTTTTTTTTTTTACCCTCTGCCACCAAAATACTCCCCTGATTTGGGCTCTGCTGACTTCTACACGCCTTTTAAGTTAAATTTGTCATGAAAAAAAAAAAAAACTTGACTCAATTGACGACATCCAAGCAAATACGCCGGGAGGTCTTTGTACCCTTATGGAACACAATTTTCAGGATTGCTTCCAAAAGAGGAAACGCCGTTGAAATCGGCCTGTCTATTCAGCAGGAGGCTTCTTTGAAGGAGATCTATCACAATTGCCTGTAACCACTGCTAGTTTTAAATTATAAGCCTAGTCTTAAAGCTTTCCAATCACGCCTGAAATAATAGAGGTTTTCCAGAAGAATTGTCTAAGAATAGTTTTAGGGACTCGTTTGACTGACTATATAAAAAAGAGTAAGCTATACCAAAAAAATGGTTTTGTCCCACCTTCTGGGACTATAATGAATAAGAAGTTAAGATGGGGGGGGGGTATGTTTACCGATGAAGGATAATGTTGTGATTTTTAGCCATTTTTCTGGGGCTAAACGAAAATGAGGTTGTTCTCAAATGACCTGGAAAGAGGCCAAAATAAAGGATTTAAAGTAAATTAAAACATTATGGAGGGAGTAACTAGCGATGCTTTGAATAGAGTGAGTAGGACAGATTGTACACGGTTGTGTTGACCTCCGGTGGCTTTAAACTTCTTTCGCAAGTGAAGACTAAAGTCTTCACTTACAGAAGTTTTACTTTAGGTCTTCGGTTTTTTATGTTTTTCTCCTTTTTAGGTACGATTTCAACCTGAAACCAAAATGTGAAGAAAATAAAGTATCTGGATGGACAAATCTTGAATTAACACCTACGCAAAGTCCGGTCATACCTATGTCAAAGTCATAAATAATTTTCGATCCCCAGTGAAACTGTGTCTTTAACTTCCTAAGTGCAAAACCTTTGGGCCAATGAAATGTGATAGTGCCTTACTCGGATTATGTGGCCTAATTTTATGAATTGCCAAAAATTTTAAAGAAAGAAATATGTACGAAATCTAGTACATAAAAGTATCTGGGCTGTTGGAGGGAGTGTCGTTTGAAACATTTAATGGAGGGTCTAGTAATAAGTTGGATCAAGTCAAGAAAAAGTTACTAATAGGATACATGTCCCTAAGGTTAAGCAACAATAATGTTTGGTTGTAGCTATGTAAAATCCTTGCCCATCTTTTCGCTATCACACTCTCATGGTAGAAAAAAGTGCCAAAGCACTCCAAAAATATTGATATTTTGTTAGTTTTAATTGTTTACTTGACTTTTGGACAAAATGAATCCTCAAAATCGTGATTTTGGCTCATTTGAAATGAGCATAAGCCCAGTTTCATATTTCTATAACCATTTTTCTTCTTATTTTCTTTTAAAAAATTGAATAAAACTAGTTGAAAACTACAAACTTATTGGACATTGCCCCTTTGGGACCTGAAACTTGGGTACTTCCTTCCCCTCCTCGTTTATTCTCCTCTCGTGCTAAATTCCTGCATATACCTAAAGTGGCAGGTATTATAATTAGTCGGGTCTGTATTGTGAGCAATAAACAAAGCCAATTCGACTTTATTTACATCAATGATTAATTAAACCGCCTTTGTTTTCATTATTTTTGTTATTGAGAGTGAAATATCAAATTAAAGTCTTCATAAAGACTTAAAAAAAATGCAAATGCTCTGGAACTGGAAATTCTTGTTCTGGAACAAGGGGAATAATTTTATTATTCCCCTTGTTAATATGTTAAGTTTATATTATGTTGGGATATTGATGCTTTGAAAATGTCAGAAAATGAACTTGACCCAGTGTAACACTGAATCCTCCATATTTATTCTGCAAAAGGTCTTTCTTTTTGAATTGCCAATGCAATAAATAACGTCTTGAACATGTTTCTCTCTTTAAGGGTTATTTTGAGGCTATTTATCTTTAAGGGTAATGTTTGAAAACACAGTAGAGAAAAAAAATGTCTAAAAACAGAATTGGCTGTATTCGTATTTTATGCTGGATGCTATTTTTTGTCTTATTTTTTTATTTTATTATGAATCTCGAATGTTGTGATTGTATGTTGAAATGTTGATTTTGCTATTGAAGTTGTGTTTCTGCTTTTGTAATTTTATAATGTTTTTATATAGCTTTTATATTGTTGTGTTTTCTGTCTCTTGTTTCTGCTAGCTTTTAAAGTTTGTTACTCAGATATCTTTATTGTTTAAACATATAGCACTTTGAAATAGCGTTTTTTTTGGTTTTGTTGTTTCGGATATATAGAAATCTGCCCTCCTATGCATCGTGTAAGCACCTTTTAATGTTTTATTTCTTTTTTCTTGTGATAATAGAAAGCCCATTGAAAAACACTTTTGTTGCCACTGATCAATCCTTGACTTTCCGAAAACTTGATTAAATTGAAACTCCAGCTTTGTTCATGCTTATTGTGTTTTTTTAAATATTTTGTGCAATCTTTTTTTTATTATTTTTATTATTATATTTTTATATTATATATAAAAATATAATATAAATAATATTATTTATATTATTATTATATTATTATATATACTATTTATAATATATAAATAATATAAATAAATACTATAATATAAATATAATTATAAATAATATAAATATATAAATAATTTATAAATATTATATTTTTTTATTATTATTATTTTTATTTATAAAGCCTTTATAAAGAATGAAACAGTAAAATATTTAATATTCTCTACTTTTTAGTGCATCAAAAATAAGAAATCAAAAAATGGAGAAGACCTGCCGATAGCAATCGGCCCATTTTTTTGAAATTTAGACTGGTGAAAAATAAATATTGCATTCATTAGTGCAGGCAGTCAAAACTAACTGCTCAAAGAGTTCATGGTAGCAAAGGATCGACTAAAGTTTTAATTCTGAAAATATAGATTTTGAACTTGCCTCTAAACCAAATAGGTTTTGAGGAACGCTTATAGAGAGTTTTTGTCAAAGAAAGGCCTGTTTTATCCTAAAATACTGTATTTTTCAAGGCTTAGAGTTGATTAAATTCGCTGCACCATTTTTGGAAAGGAAATAATATTGAATAAATCAATGTTTGAATATTTCATATTAACTATATAAAAGACAGTCATGTATAAGAAATCAAGCTTTTCGTATAAAATTACATAAAAGAAAAATAGGATGATCACTTTTGAGGAATTACAAGAATTATCAAAGACTAAAAAGGGCATGATAAAAATATTTAGTTAATTAGAAAGTAAATGCTTTTGTCTTCAAATGTGCTAAAAGTTTTTCCTTTTTTTTACTACTATGAGCAATTGAAATTTTGAATTTGTTATTTCTAATAACTAGGAACTATCTATATTTTTAAGACTAAAAATGATATTGTGTGTCTTGGTTTTTTATAACTTTTCGAAGATAATTTTTATGGCATAACTGTTCCGTGCTTTCATTTTTAGTTCAAAGCGCATTTGAAGATGAAACCATTCCTTTTAATATGTTTGTATTTGTTTGTTTACTGATGCTAGCTTGCTCCTTTCTTTCCTTCTCTTTCCAATTTTTTTCAGGACGGGAATTAGTATATATGAATCATTGACATGACCTTCAAATTTCCCTTATTTCAGTCATAGCTATTATCAAATGTTTTCCAATCAGCCTTAACATTGGTAGTAGAGGTTGCAGATTTTAAGAAGCATACTGATATTTGTGTTATATTTGTTCTTTAAAGTTTGATCATTGGCAGAATGACTTCTGCTTTATTTTAAATTCTGTTAAAATGAAAGAAATATCTGCTAAAATAAAAGATCTGCTACCAAAAGCATACTTTTGGCTAGCTAGAACTCTGTCATCTACAATTCAGCTAATCAGCAGATTGAAAGATTAGTTATTTTCTCTTGTTTTTTGTTGTTGTTTTTTTCCAGAAAATGGATGAGAAGTTTTGAAACGTAATAGATTAGATCAGCGGCGATTTTTGCCTAGGCTATTTTGTTTTTTTCTTTTCATTACTAATATATATATATATATATATATATATATATATATATATATATATATATATATATATATATATATATATATATATATATATATATATATATATATATAATATATATATATATATATATATTATATATATATATATATATATATATATATATATATATTATATTATATATATATATATATATATATATATATATATATATATATATATATATATTATATATATATATATATATATATATATATATATATATATATATTATATATATATATATATATATATGTCTGTTCTATATATATATATATATATATATATGTTATATATATATATATGTATATATATATATATATATATATATATATATATATATATATATATATATTATATATATATATATATATATATTATATATATATATATTCGGAAAATATAAAAAGAAAAGCTCAAAGCACCATCATAAATGACATACTTGCAAAAGGTGTATTATACATATTGTATTTGCAATGTATAAATACATGATTTTTTCTTAACTTCGGTAAGGTTTCTAAACACCTTTCTGAGAAAAATTAAATGGGAATCAAATTTCTCAGCCAAAACTTTGGACAAGCGATAGTATAATATATTTTTAATTTTTGTTTCTCAGAAAAAGCGTAAATAGAAAACGGTTGGACGTTCCCTTTTGAATTTTCTAGGTTTTGCTGTCAGGGCACTTCATCAACTTTTAACTTCATATGCTCAAAGAAATTACGAAAGAATAAAAATTAAAGTCACCGATTAACAAAAATTGTTTCGCTACATCAATGGTTTGGTAGCTATTAATACGATGGAATCGGAACTATTTGGTCGAGGGCCAAAAGTATTACTGTCAGAAATGCTGCCCCCCCCCCCTGAATTTCCTGAGACTTGCTTTAGTTTGTTGTTTTACATCACTTTAAATATTGCTTTAATGACCCGCAAGGTTCTACTTGACTCCATAGGTATACGAATTGCTTTTAGTTTCGGTGACTGGTTTCGTAGACGAGGTGTATTTTATTGCTCTTTTGTGTTTTTTGATCCCTTTCAAATTTCTGAATTTTCAATCAATTTTCTATTTGGTAGTTAGCTATTTTCCCCTATTTTAAGTACAAAGCTATTATATTGTTCGTGACTTATGCTATATCGGAATTGCTTTTAAAATATAATATTTCAGTGCCAGATCAGTCTACTATCTTGGAACAGTTTAGTTTTCTCTGAGGCGGGTGTTTAAAAAAGCAGCTTTTGGGATGAAAGTTTTTTAAGGGCTTCGGAGCAGCATTTGTCTGACAGCTATTGCAAAAATATATTGAATCCGTCTTTAAGGCTGCCTTTTTAAACGACGCTTGTTCTCGACTTTACTGTCGAAAATTCTGTTTCATGGACAAGAGCAATATGAAGGAAACATGTGATGAGACAATTTTTTGTCAGTCAATGAAATTATCAACACAAACTACAAATAAAATAATTTGGTAACGTCTCCCGCAAGGCTCCATGGCCTGGTAAAACAACTGAGAACAGAAAAAGCACAACTATTGGCACTTTATAAAAACTTAATATACAGACACCAAAAAAAATGAGGTGCGAACGAAAGAAGAAAAGAATGATCAAAGCCCAAAGGTCTTGTTACTGTTCGTATCTAAACTGTATGTGTAACACCTATGAGCTGACTCGGGAAGTGTATCCCAGATAAAGTGACGCGCAATTAAAGGATTAAAAACAGATATTAGGGAATGAGTAAAAGGAATTCGAACTTTGTTGTAGTTTCAGGAGTTAGACGAAGAATAATCAGAATAAAGCGGATTATACTTAAGGGTCTTGGGAAGATCCCCAAGTTGGGAACTATGTGGATAGATTAAAGATTATAATTGCATGAAAGTTGGGTGCTTCCCAGAAGAAGGTAGATTATGGCTCTCACTCGTCTGGTTTATTGCTTTGATCTTAAACTAGATTTTGTCTACTTGTACTTGCTTACAGGAGTACCGTACTACATTTCTTGGTCGAAATGTAAAATTAAGATGCTCCAGTTTGTACACGCCAACTTCGATCACGCCGAATCTCTGTTCGGTTTTTGTTCATGGGAGCACTAGAGTAGATACTATTCATGAAATTTTTCGAAATGGTCACTTCCAAATGTAATAACTTGTGTTTTGAGGATAATTGCTTTAATAAATGAAGGACAAGTCTGGTGCACAGGGTTGCCACCATGGCCAGCTTCTAAAGTGCTGAAATTTCCCAGATTTACGTGCTGCACAGCGATTTTCGGTGCTACAGTCAAATAAATTGACTAGTGGTGCTAAAATAGCATGATACAGTTGGCAACCATGGGCACGTGGTGCAGTACTACACGTAATGAAATAGTGGTAAAATAGCACTTTCGTGCCATAAATGGCAACCCTGCTGGTGTATCAAAAAGTGAATATTTTAAACTTCAGAAGCTGAAATGTTATTTATTTACTTACAAAACCTGGAATATTAGTTGATAGCGAATATTTTGACTTGAATTTTGGCGTTTATACCTCTATACCAGCAGTGCTAATCTCAGTTTTTGGATATCTAATTTTTTTTCTTAAAAATGAATTGATTGGTAAGAATTTAGTTAAATATATTAATTATATAGAAAACTAGTTGAACTAAATGTAAAACATTCATTGAAATCTAGATGGTGTTAACGTGGAATTGATAAACATAACCGTGCAGTTTTGAAGATATTTTTCAGTTTCACTATGTTATCGATGTCTGACATCAAGGTAGATTTCAGTATTTGCTAAAACAGTCTTGTGTCGTCATGCCTAAAATTAAAGGACATCTCGCACATTTGTTTAAATATTAGCTGGAAAGAGATTCAAAGATTTTTTGGATCATTGTCCAATGTTTACATAATCACAAATATATTTACATCATAGGATGTAGGTGAAATTGGTCATGTCATGATTGGGACAAAATGTGTCAAAAACTCTAGCTTAAGTACTACCTAATATAGCTGTAGGTTCTAGGATTTAAAACAGAGACGTCAATGCTCAAGCCGTATAAGGGTTTTTTGTTTTGTTTTTTGGAGGGAGGGGGGGGGTGTACAAAAAAATTAAAAATGTGTCTATAAGCATTTTGTTACGAGTCGGGAAAAAATATCGGAGCGGGGGGAGGGCTGTTCAAACCCAGTAACCCCCTCCCCTGGATACGACCTTGTCAGTGCTGTTCATACAAAAATTGTGAATTTCCTTCTTGTCAAGAAAGACGACTCTAAGCCTCTAGTTAATGGTTTTCGATAATAGTGATTTAAGTGGTGTATCTTTATCTTTACTTCTTTCGCCCGTCGTTTTTGGGTTTAATGGTTTTTTTCGTAATTCTAAGTCAGTTCTGAAAAATATTGTAAATTTCAATGAAGAATTACTATTTTCAAAATAATGTTACGCAGGAAATATTCATTACTAGACAGATTCTTTAAAGACCCTTCTTTTAAATTCTGGCTGCTATAGACCATGGTCTGTTCATTACCATGCTTCAGCTACTGTTGCAACCATGATAATCACCAACTTGAAGCTGAAGTATTTAGCAACAAACTTCAATTTTGAAGGATTTTTTTTTTTTTATTTATTGTTATCTATTTCAATCTTCGAGCAAATTGTTCACACAAAGCTTGCAAAATTTGTTTTGTTCTCCTAAAAATCGTAGGAATATGAGGTACGATCCTTAATTTTTATCTGAAAAATGTGTAATCCTATTTTAACTATGTTTAAAAATTCCCCAATGTTGCTGGCAGCAATTAGTATCATTTTGAGCTCAGGATGCTTAAAGGAATATTAGGATTGTTGCTCTGTTGTATAGACGTTTGGTTTCTTGTGTTTTTATGATGCGTATTGATTTTAAAATACTGTCAACCCAGGTTGTGGGGCCTATCTAAATGTTTAAAGTGCTTCTGGAGGGCCATGGTCGTATAGTTAACATATCTGATCAATATCAAGTATTTTAAAAACTATTGGATTGTGTTAGCGTGTTCACAGTCTGTTTGAGAAAAAGCTCAAAGGAACATTCGTTCATGGAGAAAGTTCGTGAAGCTGAGATCTAGACCAGAGTTGTCTGGAAGTCTAGTAGTAATTAATCAAGGGAGAATGAAATTAAAGACTCAAATTTATACTTGGTCCTTGGTCCTACGAAAGGTAATTTCACTAACATCGCATTTAAAACCACGATTAAAGAGTAATTTTGAAACGTCCCTTGTTTTAATTTGCCAGAAAACGTGAGTGAAGGCAGTTATTGTACGACTCCACAAGAAAGGCCCTAAAAATCAGTGACTATCAGGCTAGTTTCTGCCCTGGACGGTCTACCACTGATCAGATTTTTGTAGTAAGGCAATTCACGGAATAGGACCTTGAATATGGCAAAAAATCCTCCAGTTAGCTAGTGATTTCAAACAGGCCTTCGATCTAGTAGGGTGAGATGGTTTGTGGAATTCACTTGCCCACTATTGCGTTCCCGAAAATATATTGAACATAATCAAAAACATGGAAGACAAATACTGTAGCTGCGTTTCATCCCCAGAAGGCCAAACAGCTTGAAACACCTTCGGGCGTGGTACAAGGTTGCATTCTTTCTCCACATCTATTCAACCTCCAGTTACACACCATGCTATTCATGCTTGAGAACTATGTATGAGCGATCATTAATGGTTTTAGTATCGACACACTAGCTTATGCCGACAACCTCGACAAGCCAGCAGAAACCAAGTCCAGCTTAGAGGCCCAAACCTCCGAACTTGAATCTGCATCAAATAGCTTCGGCATGCAAATAAACCCAAAGAAGACAAAGGTTATATCCCAAAAGACCTGAAATTACCCCCTATTCACATCGTGATAAGCGACGAAGAAATTGAATTGGTACCTAGAGAGTCTACTGTCATCAGATCAAAACAGTTCCGGTGACATAAAGCGAAGACTCGCCCTGGTAAGTGCGAGCTTCCAAAATAAGCACCTATTAATGCAGTTGAAGCTCCGACTCCCTTATCATCCCTTTTGCCATGTAAGGCTACGAAAGTGGACACTAAAAGTTAAAGATGAACGCAGAATTTCGACCTTTGTGACTAAATGCCTCCGCCGTACACTGGTGCAACGTATCTAGAGAGAGTCTACTACAAAGACCTTCGAAGGCAATTGAAGCGGAAAACTACAATTCTTCATAAAGTGTGATTGCAGCAACTCAGGTCATTGGGTCACATACACTGAATGGAAAAATCACGCTTGCCAAAATTTACCTTTGAAGGAAGGGTCCACGGTAGCCACCAACCTGAAAAACTTTGGAAGAGATAGCAAGACAACTTCAGAGGTGACCTCTTATAATAATAATAATAACTTATTTAAACCCTCTATAACAAAATTATAACAATTCTGAAAAGAGGAGTAAAGGGGAGAGAGGAAAAAAATAGGAAAAAAGATACACAAAACAACAGACAGGAGAATAGAAAAATACGACAAATGAGCAAAGAAAAATTAGAACAAACATAATCATACAAAGAGTAAGAAATACAAACAATTCAACACACTATGAAAGATCTTTATTAGAAGGACATGACAAGTGTTGGACCTAGCTAATTAATGATACCCCTGAAAAGTTAGGAATTTTAATATTCGTACGAAGGAAAAAGTTATGTATATCTTCCATTTTATAAAGTATATTAAAAATACTAAACACCAATGACATTCTGCTATTCCTATACCACGAAGGTAACCGTCAAAAAAAGCTTTGCAAATTTAAAATACACTGAATTAATTGATATTTTTTCTCGACTGGAGAAAAAAGATCACAGAGGGGCCAAAAAGAAAATATGTGGGCCAAAGTAGGCGTTATAAAGGTGGCCTAGTGCACGTCGGTCATCCCACCTCTGACTCGGGTAAGTGTTACATTTGTCTTTCTAATTTTTTCTTTGAGACTATGGATTGTGAGGTGTTTTGTATCACGAAGACTTTTGCCATAAGGAAGGCCAAGATATACCAAAGACTTTTCAACTACAGTTTCATCTATATTAATAGAGAGAGGACCTCTAATCTGTCGGTTAATACTAAAAATTAAAAACTAGTTTTTGACGGTACAATGGTTAACCCTATGGAATTTAAACTCCTAGAAATCGAGGTCACAGCTTCCTGCAACCCAGATAGATTCTCCCCTAAAATTGAAGATTATAAGCGTATGAAATATGACTGATATCAAGGCTATATAGAGTGACCAAAGGACGCAAAATTGTCGTAGCCGAGCGAAGGCCCACATCGAAAATTATAGGACTAATCACTGACCCCGGTTTAACCCCTCTCCTAATGGGTATCTTGCTCAAAATTAAACGGCTAACTCTGATTCTAGTAGTATAATTTTGGTAACATGACCAAAGAGACTTGCAAATAAACGGATTCACCCGGATTTCAAGAGAGATAAAATGGATTGGGAGTGCAATATCAAGTCAAATGCTCCAGATATGTCGAGTGCATAAGCGAATAATGCTTTCTTGGAGTACTCATACTGACGAAGAATTGAAAGAAGTGTTCGTGAGCATTCTGAACACCAAGACCTCTGCGGAACCCGAACTGATTGTCCTACATATTTGCTCTATCATAAACCTGATTAAAAATTATTTTGTCTAAAAGCTTCCCAAGAATCGAACAAACTGTAATAGGCCTGTAGGAAGATCAAACAGAAGTGTCTTTACCTTGTTTTGGAACACAAGAAGTTAGGCCCTCACAAAATGACTTTGGTCTATAATTCTGAGACAAAGCATTTTGAAATAATAAAGAAAGATGTAAGAAAAGCTTGGGTGAGCCATGCTTCAAATGTTCGGACATGATCCCATCAAGACCCAAAGACTTACCAGATTTCAGAAGTCTTACCCGATTTTCAATATCAGAAAGTGAAAATGTAAAAAAAAATTTATGGGGATTTAAATCATGAAAATATGTTAATAGTTTTGGTTCAAACATGGTGTCTTGAGGAGGAGGGTCAGATGCAAAAACTTTAGAAATATGTTTGATCCAATCGTCCATTGAAATAACATCTGGAAAAGATATTGGAAAGGATGTCAATTTAGACACGTAGCGTCATAAATGGGATGGGGTATTACTGAGATTAAATTACAGTTCAGTGATTTGATTCTTTTTCCACGAATGGACGAGCTTACGGAATTTATTCCTTGCATACTTTGTAAGATGGAAAAGGACCCCAGAACGAGGCTTCTCAGCCTCAATCCACACATTACGCCAAAAATACTGATGTTCTTTTTCCTCTTTAAGGCCTGGGTAGGTAGACCAGCCTTTTTCCTGGTACTCCTTATTCTTTCAAAAGGAACATAAGCAGTGGTTGTGATTTTTAGAGCGTCAACTATCTGGGCCAGATAGAGCTCAAGGTCTAAGATATCAGATGAAGTAGCTAGCAGATGGAAGAGAGCTTTAATTTTATCTAGTAGATAATCTAGAGTAAAGCTGATAATAATGTAGATTTCTGTAATTCCAATTCAGTTTTTTGAACCATTTGAGCACGGGGTTAGTAGACAAGGATAAAGGGTCAATTGGGACTAGTAGCTCTACATGAGAATGATTACTTAAAACAGGTTCATCGGAGACGACCACCAACAGAGACCGTGCAAAATGCAAAATCTATATTAGAAACGCTACCAGAAAATGTGTGAGTAAAAGAACATGTTTTGTCCATAATAAATAAGTCACTTGGCAAAAAAGATAACAAAATTTGTGAACGGGGTAGGAAAACGTCAGTCAAGTCATTGTTAAAGTCACCCAAATCTAAAATCAATTTATTACTGGCCCTGATTTTTGCTAATAACTTGTAAAAATGAAACACATGCTGTCGCAAATTTTTGGTCTGAGCAAATATTGCGGTAATTTGTTGGTAAATAAACACAAATAACAACAAATTTCCCAAATCAACAGTCAGAAAAAATTCCGAAAGCTCAAGTAAAGTACTCCGAAACCTATTTCTAACTACGAATGACCGCCAGACGGTCTACCCCTAGTACTCTTGGCAGGTTGTATGTAATAACTAAAATCACAAAAAATTTTAAGGCCTGACAATTAGCTGGTAGTAATAGATGTTCAGAAATACAGACAATATCAAAATCATTGAGTGCTATACCTGTTAGGTCCAACTTCTCCTTAGCACCACACACATTCTGAAAAAAAACACAACTAGTTTGAGTTATATAGAGAAAAGAGAAACGATAACAAAAAACTATGTGCTTTTGCTTGCTGTTTTCTTTAGAACGGTACAACGAAAACTGAAACTGGTGTGATTACCACCACAATTGATTAACTTCGCCTGAACGCTGTGACAGGCCTCCTTTTTTGAAAAGCAATGGTCACCCGTAGATCTTAAGCATTCAGCTGTTTTAGTCCGCTTAGAGGCTGTGTGACCAAACGATTGAAAGTTATGACACTGAAGGGGTCTCTCTATCAGCTTAAAAACTTTGAAGTGTGTATAAATGAATTTAATTTCATATTTCAATGCACAATCTAGGTCCTCATCACGTCGAAAAGACAATAGAACAGTTTTAGAGATACCAAAACGCTTAGCACTCATGATATCACTACAAATAGCTGGAATAGTTCCAACATCATAATCATTATCGATATAAACAGTCCCTAAAAGCTACTTTTTGATCCCTTTGATTTTTATTTACACAGGCATGGCTCTAACAACTGTCACCGCAGAGCACTCATCCTTCATGTGGAGCACTATCTTATCTTTCTTGTTGATAATTCTCTCTATACCATCAACTTTTAGATTGTTAATAAATTCACTCTGTTTACCTGGATTGCCATTCTTTAGTTCGGGAGGTGGATTAGATGCAATAACGGGCATTGCTGTTTCTCTTTCTGGCTTTGAAGGCCAAACCAGTGGACTAAGCTGGATTCACTGTTTTCAATTAAAAAATCCAATATACTTTTGCAGTCATTTGATCTTGACGCAATAGCACAATTAACGTCGTTAGATAAATCAGGAACTTCATTGGGTTCAGTTATTATGAAACATGGAATTGACGTCAATGAGAAGTCAATGTTAAATTCACTTTTGAAAGTACTGATAGCGTCCTTTAAGGCTTCTTTGCTAAAGAATTTCGCATGTTTCAAAATTTTGTCTCTTTCTATATTCTTCTTAATGGATCTTTGGAGAAAGTTCCATATAGGGCTTATAACCAATCGTACCTCCATTTTCAATTTCAGTCCATGTTTTATATTTCAACCCCATACAATATTCTCAACCACGCTGACAGCCAAGCATCATTGATAAAACTCAAAGTATAATCACATACTGAACCAGTACTGACAAAACCTTTCCTCTCCACACAAAAAAGTGACCCTTTGTCCACGTCTCTGGAGACGATTCCATACCTATGCGAACCTGGCGACTAAATCACCGTTCCGTAGTTCCGTAGGTGATTATACTTGTTCCGTAAAAGCTGTACTAAATTTAATTTATTGGCCGTCAAAAGTTCCGTAGGTGATTATACTTGTTCCGTAAAAGCTGTATCAAATTTAATTTATTGGCTCGCAGCGATTAAGTAGTACAACATTTTCCCTCTAGAGGCACTGAGGTACGCGGGGTCACTTTTGGAGAGTTTTGACTGTACTTGTTCAGTAGATGATTATACTTTGATAAAACTGATCTACAAACGTGTAGGTGACTTTCTTTTAAATTTTAGTTTTTTCATTCCAGATGGCAGTATAAGCAAACTTTATAAAAATTGCTTGTCGCCTGTCACTTTATTCTTTTCATCTAAGGAAAGTGGACTGGTGACAGAAAAGTTTGGCAATACTATTTGAAGTCAAGACCCATTAACAATATAAAAGACCATGGGAGATGAATCAGCTGCGGATCGTAATGTGGAAATTTGGAAGATCAAAAAGCTTATTAGAAGCCTTGAAATGGCGAGAGGGTATGAATCATTGTTCTGTTTTGGCCATGCTACTGTTTAGGCTAGCCTAGATTAAGCTAAGGCTAGTTTTGGCGAATTTCCCCTTTATTTGATTATTTTGTTAGGGAAATTGTTTGATGAGGGGCTTATTGCCATCCTGGAAAGTAGTTTGGAGAATAGCCTTAAACTTACAGTTTGAATTGAGAGCCAAAATTATGTCCTTGGCTCCTATTGACACTCCTTCCCTGTTTTCTTAGGTTTAGAAAATTGTACAGAATACCTGAATACCTAACTTTTCTTCAGAAAAGTTTATTTCCCTTATTCTTAATGTTTTGAATCTTTTCCATTGACTCTAGCCTGAAACCTCTAGGATCCAAAAGTACACAGTAAATTTGTAGTTTGAAATATAATTTAGCTATTATGAAAGTGAATATACCACTCACTGCCTTTTTTATGCTCTTTCATAATTCAGTAATGGCTTTGGGGGGAAGTTAGGCTACATTTTGAGCCCTTAAGGGGTTCAAAACAGCCTATTAGGCTAACCAAAGGTTTAAAAAAGTGTTTCTAAAAACTGCCTAATAGGAATACTAAAATTCTACTCTAGTCACTTTTGACTATCTTGGAAAGGGGTTAGGTTAAGAAAATGAAACTTTCAGGGATGGGTCTTTAGGCTAAAGTATTGGTAAAATTTTACTTTAGCTACTTTTGGCTATCTTTGAAAGGGGTTAGGTTAGGACAATGAAACTTTCAGGGATGGGTCTACAGGCTAAAGTCTGTCCTGGGAAGGTATTTTGAAGTACCTACCCCCACTCTTCTCTCTCTAGAGGTTCCTGAAATTTGCCTACATGGACAGGTTGAAATTTTGACAAAACAACATTTTACCTTAATTTTCAGTTATCAGTTTCTTTTTCTCTGGCTTTAGTTCTGAAAATGCATTTTGAGTTACTTCAGTAGAAATTTAAGCCACATCATTGTTTTTTTTTTTTCAAAATTTAGGAACTGTATTTAGATATCTTTAAAACCTTATAAATTGGGATTAAGGGTACTGGTGCATTATACAGACACTGCTAAAGAATGTATATATTAAATACCTAACCTAGATACCTCCTCCCCTAAACCCCAAAAAACAACAGTTTAAGTATCATAAATGCAATAAAAACTATACTTTGCATTCCATTTCTCTATTATGGTCTCTTTTGCAAATAACCTGTTTGGTGGGTTTTGTCTCTTGTACAATATATAGCAGTGTCCACATAATGCACTGGTACTGGATTGAGCAAAGTTGTGAAGCTGAAAATAATTTTGTTGTACTTCATTTAAGCAGAAGATCTATTTGTCAAGGTTTCACTTTTGTAACACATAGATTTTTAAAGGTCATCAAAGGTCAGGACCCTCTACAGAGAGAAGGAGTGGAGGTAGGTACTTCAAAAGGTAAATTTTTAGGTGGCACAATAACTTAGCTAAGATGAAAGTGAAAATGTCATTTGATGCCCTTTTTATGATTTTTTAATTCATTAATTGCTTCTGGGGCTAGTTTCTTCTTGAGTCCTCAACATGGGTGCCCATAAGCTGAATTCCAGGGGGGGGGTAAACCTTGTCTAAGTGGCACTTTTAATGCTATATAATAGAAATCTCAGAACAAAAATATAAAAATAAGCCAACATTATTCAGCCAGGGGGGACAGGCCCCCCTGCCTCCCCTTATGGGTGCCCATGGTCCTCAAAGGGGCCCCAAAGGTATTTCATTTTTGCAACCACACAAAGAAGTTATTAATACTAGTTAATTTATTGAAAAGTGGTTAAAAACATATCACTAGTTTATATATAAGTTTTTCAAAAGTAATATATTCCAAAAATGCTGATTTATAACAATTCAAACCTCACTTATTAGGCAATTCAAACATAAACCATTTTCCTATCATTTCAAGTTTTTCAAATGCCATTGACAAAAATAGCACTGAATTTTGCAATTCAAAACTTTGCTGTTGACAATTCAGGGTATATATTTGCATATTAGGAGGGTGAGGTGGGTAAGTTTCATGGCAACTTTGCAGTGGGCCATATAATTTAGCTAGGCTAGGTTAAAAGTGAAACCATCATTTGATGCTTTTCTGTGCTCTGTCATGATTCATATAAAATACCTTTTGGGGCCCTTTTAAGGGCTCAAGATGCAATTAGCCCCAGAAATGATTATTGAATTATGAAAGAGCATAAAAAAGCATCAAATGACCTTTTCACTCTCATCTTAGTTAAATTGTAGTGCCACCTAGAAATTTATACTTCAAAACACCTTCATGGGAAAAACTTTGGTAAAATTCTACTTTAGCTACTTTTGGCTATCTTGGAAAGGGGTTAGGTTAGGAAAATGAAACTTTCAGGGTTGGGTCTACCGGCTAAAGTATGTCCTGGGAAGGTATTTTGAAGTACCTATCTCCACTCTTCTGTCTTTAGAGGTTTCTCAAATTTGCCTACATGGACAGGTTGAAATTTTGACAAAACAACATTTTACCTTAATTTTCAGTTATCAGTTTTTTTTTCTCTGGCTTTAGTTCTGAAAATGCATTTTGAGTTACTTGAGTAGAAATTTTAGCCACATCATTGTTTTTTTTTTTTTTCAAAATTTAGGAACTGCATTTGGATATCTTTAAAACCTTATAAATTGGGATTGAGGGCACTGGTGCATTATACAGACAATGCTAAAGAATGTATATAATAGTTTATAAAGAAATTTGGGCTATATATTTGCACATTAGGGGGGTTGGGGGGTAAAGCATACCATATATTAAATACCTAACCTAGGTACCTTTCCCCTAAACCCCAAAAACAACAGTTTAAATATCATAAATGCAATGAAAACCACACTTTGCATTCCATTTCTCTATTATGGTCTCTTGCAAATATCCTGTTTGCTGGGTTTTGTCTCTTGTACAATATATAGCAGTGTCCACATAATGCACTGGTACTGGATTGAGCAAAGTTGTGAAGCTGAAAATAATTTTGTTGTACTTCATTTAAGCAGAAGATCTATTTGTCAAGGTTTCACTTTTATTGTTCAAAATTTGGTCAATGATGCAGTTAAATAGCTCAGGTGCAGCAGTGCAACCTTGCTGTACACCATTTCTGGTCAGGAAGGAAGAAGAAAGCTTCCTGTTAACAAGGACAGAACTTTCTGTGCTGCTGTAGAGTTCTTTAAAGAGGCTGACTATCTTTGTTGGTAGGCCTGCAGCTTTCAAAATTAGCCAAAGGGACTGCCTGTCAACAGTGTCAAAGGCAGAATGAAAGTGAATGAAAATATGTAAGCTTTCTTGTTGAATTCCAGTGTCTTCTCAACAATCTGTCTGACCATATGAATCTGTTCAGTTGTTGATCTTCCTGGCATGAAGCTGGCTTGTTGGGGGCAGCACAAAGCATGTAGGAAACTTATTGCACGTTTCAACAGGAGCATTGCAAACAGCTTTCCAGGAACAGCAAGTAGGGTGATACCATGGTAGTTGCTGCAACCCGTCTTGCTACCCTTGCACTTAAACACTGGCACAATGATTCCTTTCTTCCAGTCTGATGGTATAACTTCAGTGCACCAGATTATGCTGAACACCATCTCCAGCCAAAGTATCATCATAGGGCCACCCATAGTAAGTAGCTCTGGAGTGATGCCACAGGTGCCAGCTGCTTTATTGTTTTTTAGTTTCCTCACTGCTGATTTAATCTCCTCAGGAGAAAATTTGGCATCATCATGGGCAGGGGTAGCTTCTATAGCAGTGGCAACAAGCCCTGGGTCAATGCAGTTGGGTGGATCTGAGTTTACCAGCTTATTAAAGTGTTTCTCCCAGAGACCAACACATTGAGACTGATTGTATATAGTTTCTCCATTGGCTGCTTTCAGGCTTGTTGATGCCATGACATGTTGGCCAGTCAGCTTGCGCAAGATCTTGAATGTTGTGCATATATCTTTCTTTTGGGTAGCTTACTCAAGCTCAGCAGCTTTACCCACAATGAAGTCTTTCTTGTCCTTGTGAAACAAGGAGTTGTGTTGTTTGTTGAGCTGTCTATAGCAAGGCTGTATCCAGGGGGGGGGGTGGGGGTAACCAGTTTGAACCCCCCCCCCCCCCCAAAGTTTTTTACCGAGTCAAAAATTAGCCTAAAAATACCTGTAAAGACAAAACCTTACCAGAAAAAAGATGCTATAAAAAAAAAATCAGGAAAAAATTGGGTACCCCCCCCCCCCCCAAACGAAAATCCTGGATACCTGCTTGGTCTGTAGATTGTCATATCTCCTTTTAATCTTGCTTGCCATTTCTGCTCAATTGTTTCAAATGTCTTGTTGCTAATCCACTCTTTCTTCTTTTGTGGCTTCAAGCCCACAACTTTGGTAGCTGCTATGAGAACATTGTCTTTGAAATTGGTCCATGCTCACTTGCTCTCTGAACACAGCTGGAGAGCCTCAAAGCAGTTAGAGACTTCAACCATATACTGCTTGCAAACCATGGGATCTTGCTTCAGTCAAGAGGTGTCTATCTTCTTGGTGGATGAGGAGTTACTCTTATTGGTCCTCAGCCTGAGTTTCATCCTTGCAGAGACAAGATGATGGTCAGCATTGCCAAGCTCAGCACCTCTGTATGAAGGGCAGTTCTGGACAGACAAAAGCCAGCATTTGCAAACAATGATGTTATCAAGCATTATTTTGTCCTGCCATCATTGCTGTACCATGTGTGTTTCACTATGTCTTTTCTCACAAACCAGGTATTGGTGACTGATAGAGCATGGGTGATGCAGCAATTAGCAGCTGCTCACCATTCTCATTCAGAGTATCAACTGTCACAGATCCAACAGCAGCATTGTACAGACCAGAGCTGTTAGCCACACCAGCATTAAAATCTCCTAGGACTAGGGAGAGCTTGGAGGACAGTACCACATAGAAGTTGTCCTTATCTTCATCTTGGGTCTTGTTTGTTGGTGCATAGCAGGTAAGAACAGTTATCTTCCTGTACTTGCCATTGATTCTTGCTCTTTGTAGATGTATGACAATAGGGCTTTCCAAGCAAAGTTGTTGAGAACAAGGCCAACTCCCCCTCTTCTTTGGGGTCCACCAGGGGAAGGGGCATATTTTTTAAAATATTAGCAAACATTGAACTGTATGGTCTGGATAATTCATCCCCATACAGCACCCAGACAGATCTTTATGAATGGTGGCTTTTGAGGTGTAAGACCATTGTTGAAAACCCTTCCCTGTTAAGTGCTTCAAAATGTCAAGGATTCTCTAGCCCTGTTATGAGTCAAGGCAGACTCATATTTGTAGTGGGTTACTGCAGGGGAACCATCTGGACTTTTTTTCTACCCTAGGCTTGCTACTGTCAATACTAAGCCAGTGTAAACATGTTTATGGAATTGTTCAATTAAGGTTGAATTGAAATAAGTTACATCTGAAAGTTTATTCAGATGTAGCAACCTGTGACAGGCTGCTCCTCTATGAGGACACATTGTTCTATAGTTGCCACATTGAAACAATTGAAGATGTGCTTGAACATCATTGCAAAATCAAGGCCCCATTTATAAGTTACTAGAAATCAAGAAAAAATGCTGATATGTTTCAGCTAGGGTTTGAGAAGCATTCTGCACTGATACCAAGAAGTTTTGTATGACATAATCTTATGTTTTCAAAAAGGATTCTGAAACCATCAGAACATTGAATAGAAGTCTTGTTGGAATAATCTCTATTTCTGTTGTGAAACACTGCACTCTTTTTTTTTTTGAGAACTAACATTTTCCTGTGAGGATCGCCATCTTTAGCAATCTAGCTATTTCTGGGGACTCCAGTTTAAAGGAAATGTGATCTGAGACAGTTACTGCAATCATCCATTCTCTTCTAGCAATAACAAACTGTAATTCAAGGTTGCAGTATCATTAGAAGAATAATGTTTCATCTGATTAGAAAATAAATCAGGGAGATTCTCAAATTATTATGAAGAAAAAGAACAATACCTTGGTGACAGTGAAGGTACCAATAATTTTGACTTGGTAAAAATAAACTGTTTGCTACAAATAAAGAAGTCATAGCAATTCATGGTTTTTGGAATGCTAGAAAATAACATGATAATGTATATTAACATTGACGATTCTGTAGGAAGTCATCACCACCCTATCTCACTAGCAATGCAATTTAAGGTAGATAAAGCCTAAAAGCAAAAAGAAAACCATCCAAACTGTACTAAATCATAGTTTAAATTTTGGTTGGGGAATGGAAGATCTCTGTAAACAATGTACTGAGAACAAAATATAGTTAGGAAAGAACATAATAAGGTATATAAAACAAAACATTAGAACCATTCAAACTGGACAAGTTGGTAAATGACTTTTTAATTGAAGAGTGGAGGATCATTCTGTAAATATAATAAATGCTTAAAAAACAATTTAACAAAATATAACAAATTGTAAGGTGAATTGGTGGCAGTTATTAAAACAAAAACAACATAGAACCAATTGATTCTATGTTGAATACTGGAGGAAGGTCTAAATATACCCAGAAAAAACAAAAACAACATAGAACCAATTGATTCTATGTTGAATACTAGAGGAAGGGCTAAATATACCCACATCCAAATTGAGATCAAGGACCCTCTCACCAAGAACACCTAAAAAACAAAACAAACATTTTAACATGACTGAAAAGTGTTACATTTGGGCCTTCAGATGTTTTTTTCAAAAATACCCCCCCCCCTTCTTCTAAATGTAGTAATTCAAAGGTACCCCCCTCCCTAAAAGGGTTTGACTGTGTAGGTGCATGATGGTGTTGATACCCGATCGCTTAGAGAAAGGGGGAGGGAACAATTAGATTGTTCTGAAGTATCCCCCCCTCAAGACAATTTGACTTGCTTACCCTTCCCCGATTTTGACAGTCTCTTCCTTTCCTTGAATCATTGTATGCTGCTCTCCTGCTCCTTGAAAAGCTGGTTATGTTTGCACCCACAATAATATCTGCATCTTGATGCAGATTTTGCTGAACTAAATTTATTTATTATTACTTTTTTTTAAGGAATGGTACAAGCATGATCTCACTTATTATTCCACCAAAAGATCAAATTTCCCGAGTTGGTAAAATGTTAGCTGATGAATTTGGCACTGCATCAAACATCAAGTCTCGTGTTAATAGGCTTTCAGTCTTAGGTGCCATCACTTCTGTGCAGCAAAGGCTTAAGCTATACAATAAAGGTTTGTTTGTTGTTTTTTTTCCCCATTTGTGTGAATATGGGTATTTGTGTTTGGTAAGCTTAAATGATCTGCTTTTATTTTGTTTTTAATCTTAATAATGTTTGGTATCTATCTAATGATGTCAATTGAGATATTCCTAGATAAAAGTCATACAGCAAGTAGAAAGAATATGAGATTCCTGATTAAATGCTTGTTGCCTCTCATTATAGTTTTGTTAAAATGCAATTTTTAGGCTTATAAGTCAATCCACTTCAGTCTCTAATCAAAAAGCTGTTGTACCATAGAAACAAGCTAGAATTACAAGCAAATAAGATATATAAGATTCTCAATGCCAAAAGTTCAGATTGTCGAATGTACCTTTAGTGCATTGCAATGCAGTGCATATCACTTTTTTTTCACTTTTAGACATAACTGTGCCATTAACCATAAATTCTTTTCAAATTTAGATAACTGTGAAATCTAAAAGATCTTGCACATAGTCCTCACTCCCTCTCAGGAAAAGTTGGACCTTCTATTTTGTTTCCTATATTTTGACCTTCCCTCTTCTTTCCCAGGATTAAACCAATGTATACATATGTAGAAAAATGAATGTAACATTTCTCACAATTCTAATTTTTACCATTTGTTTTTGTTTATTTTTGTCTTTTTAAGTTTAGCATCATTGCTCATTATAATTATCTCCTCATTTGAGATTTGGAATCTTATTTCTGATTGTCTAAGTTTAATTTTGGTCTTCACTTTTTATGAAACAGTTTTGTTTTTAAAATTTGAATTTAGGTTAGGGTTTTCATTTGCACAGTTTTTGTATATATTGATAGTAATAATGTTGAGAAATAGATTTTATTGATAGCAGCAGTTAAATTTTAAAGAATAGTAGAAACATAGTTGTAGTAGCTCGGACTAGCTGTAGGAGTATGTATACCATGATTTTGAAATTCCATATTACAGTCCTAACGTCAGATATTTAATCCACAACCCCAGAAGTTTCGTAAAATGAAAAATTGTTTATGAAATATCTATTGCATGTGTTTTAGGCTTGGGACTTCCATACTACAACATTAACCTTAGGTTTGTAATAAAGAATCACAGAAATTCTTAAATACTGACTTTGGTGAGAACTAAAAACTATTGCAGAATACATAATTAACGTGTTCTCATCTTAGGCTTCTACTTTGCAAAATTAGCTTAAGAATTCTAATTAACATGATCAGTAACTCTTAAATCCCAACTTAGGTAAAAATCAAACGTCATTTATGAAGTATATAGAGTGTATTTTGAATTAGTTTAACTACAGTGGAACTGGGTCTCAATTGTCCACTTTTGCAAAGTATAAATTCCAATTTAGGTGATTCTGAATGTCTGAAATAGAATATTAACCTTCGATTTGTTACTAGTAAGCTCAAAGATCCTTAAATACCAGTTTTGGTAATATCAAACGCTTTTTAGTAAAATGAAATATGTGCTTAATGAGTTTTGATTTTGGTTATCTGTAAGGCAATATTACCGCCTGATTTGTAATAAACGAGCTCATAAACCCTCAGATATCAGATTTTTAGTGGAAATAATATACTCCTGTTACTACTACTAATATTGTGTTGTAGCTCCAAGCCAACTGTGGTTAACAAAGCTGCACACGCACCTCCAGTCCAATCTATTCAAAACTTCACCCTTACTCTCTCACAGAAGTTCCAATTTCTTCTAGATCCCCCTTAGGACCTCTTCCAACTCTGTTTGAGGCTGTCCTGCTTTTTGTTTGGCCCCAGAGGACATAAAACAATATGTTTTGTAACAATATATTTCTCAAGACCTATTGCCTTTGTACTGCTTTTCAAAAACGTCTCTTACAGCTCACTTTAGATGTTAGCATATGATAAAATTAGCTGAAGATATTGAATATTGAAGCACTTAGTATTCCATATGATTGCTAGACTACTAAATGTTTTTAATTTCAGTCAGTTGGCTATCTTATTAGTTTGAAGTATCTGCTGCTCAAATGTCAGTAATGCTTTAAATTGAGCACAATTTATGCTGAAGGGTTGACAAAGTGCTGATTTGGGTAGTAATCTCCCCACTCCCCTGACCTCAATTTAGCTTTAGTTTTTTTTTTTTACTGGTATTAAATTTTTTTTGTTGCGTTGTTTATTTTTTATGGTTTTGTTCTTTGTTGAAATGCTTGGTTAAATTGCAGTATTTGGTTGGATACTGAAATATCGCTTACAAGACTTTTTGTCCCTTGGGTTATGTTGCAACCCTTGAATTTTTGTCTCATTTTTATCTAGCATTAGCTTTGCTTGTGCACAAAGCTAATGTCGCAAGTGCGACAAGCTTGTTAAAGCTTACCGTATTTTGGTATGAATAAATAAATTAGCTTTTTGAAGGCCTGAAAGGAATCTCCTTGAAGAAAAAAAAATGTTCCCAATGATAGGAAGGCACTAGGCACCCAAATAGCCAATCAACAAACCCTTACACAGCCTTTGATGGATTGCCAGTTGTGTTCAATCAGTCTAAAAATAAACTGTGTGGGGGGTATTCAATAACTATCAAGATTCATCATTAATCATGTTTCTTTAATATTTTATAGATACTTTAGGTTTGAGTTATCCTGATTTTGCCACGAATTTTTAACCAAAAATGAGCAGAAAGGTAAAATAATCTTCCAAGCGTAAAACTACCACAAATCACTGTCAATAAATAAATGAAACCAAAACAGAAATTACAATAACTAACCGAGTCAAACTTAAAACGAGCAGAAATTAACATGAGTAGGGCTGACACCCCCATTCCTTCTGAAGACTAGAACATAATTTGCACTTTACTACCCTTAATACCCTTAGCTTAGTAGTAGTAATAGTAGTAGCAGTAGTATTAGTATGAGTTTGGTTAGTTCAACATTCATCACAACAAGTCCTTTATGTTTCAACTTCGCGCACCAAACCCTTCCTATGATATTACTGATGTCCTTTTGACAACCTCCATACAGACAGCATGTTGTGATTGATTTCACCTTCCCCCTCAATATTTCCTGAGGATTTTGCCTTCATACCCTTAGGCATAGTTGTAATAGTAGTCACAGTAGTTGTATTTAGTTCAACCCCCCTCCCCCCCCGCAATATTATGTCAAATTTTAACTTTCATGCGCTTAGCCTTAATAGTACTAGTATCATAGTAGTAGTACTAGTAGGAGCAGTAGTAGCAGTAATAGTGTTGTATTAGTCAAGGAGGCACACTTGTGCCTCTATAAAGAGGCGACCCACCACAATGTTAAGCGATTTCAGGTCCTAGAGGTCGCAGAGAGACGGCGGTAATCGCATTTTGTAGCCCAAGCTCAAACTAAGAAACTTGCAAAATTTCATCCTCCTCCGACTTTATCTTCATGGGGTAAACTGGGCCGGAAGTTTCGACCCTCCCACCACAGCCCCCCTTTAACGTTGTCCGATTGGGCTGGAATTTAGAGGTTAAGCTTTCCTAGGGCCCGGGAGCTTATCCTCGAAATTTCAGCTCAATCCGATCACTCCTTCCCTGTTTTCAAAAAACCAATATAGCCACTTAAAATTCATCATTTTTTTTTCTTAGCCACGCCTACAGGCCACAGTTGGCAACTGATCCGGGTGAATGAGGACTCATTCGAAGCGGAATTCGACCTGTTAGGGCCTTTTGATATTTTCAGACCGAAAAAATTATCTCCCGAATTTACATTTACGAAAAACCTCGTTTTCCTATAAGAACCCGCTATAAGCGGGCTAGCCCGCGAAGACGCGGGCTCGTTTTCCTATAAGAGCCCGCAAGCGATTTCCGGTCCTAGCGGTCGCAGAGAGACAGCGGTAATCGCATTTTGTAGCCCAAGCTCAAACTTAGAAACGTGAAAATTTCACCCCCCTCCGACTTTATCAAGGAGGCACACTTGTGCCTCTATAAAGAGGCGACCCACCACAATGTTAAGCGATTTCAGGTCCTAGAGGCCGCAGAGAGACGGCGGTGATCGCATTTTGTAGCCCAAGCTCAAACTAAGAAACTTGCAAAATTTCATCCTCCTCCGACTTTATCTTCATGGGGTAAACTGGGCCGGAAGTTTCGACCCTCCCACCACAGCCCCCTTTAACGTTGTCCGATTGGGCTGAAATTTAGAGGTTTAGCATTCCTAGGGCCCGGGAGCTTATCCTCGAAATTTCAGCTCAATCCGATCACTCCTTCCCTGTTTTCAAAAAACCAAATATAGCCACTTAAAATTCATTTCTTTTTTTTCTTAGCCACGCCTACAGGCCACAGTTGGCAACGGATCCGGGTGAATGAGGACTCATTCGAAGCAGAATTCGACCTGTTAGGGCCTTTTGATATTTTCAGACCGAAAAAATTATCCCCCGAATTTACATTTACGAAAAACCTCGTTTTCCTATAATAGCCCATGTTAATTTTTCCCACCACAACCCCCCTTTAACGTTGTTTGATCGGGCTGAAATTTAGAGGATAAGCTTTCCTGGGGCCTGGGAGCTTATCCTCGAAATTTCAGCTCAATCTGATCACTCCTTCCCTGTTTTCCAAAAACCAAATATCAAGTTTTGCTTGCGTCAAAAAGATTCCCCTTACTAAAAAACAGTTACAATTATGTCTCTTTAGTGCAGCGGTTGAGACTCCTGGCTGTCAGGCGGAAAACCCGGGTTCGATTCACCGTTAGATAAAATTTTTTATATACTGAATTTAAATTTTAAAAAAGAAACTCAGTTTCTTTTTTAAATTATTTGAAAAAAATTACGTTTTCTAAAGAGTTAAAGAGGATGAGTTACAAGGTCGACCCTTAAAACACCCTGTCGAGAAAGAAAAGAATAATACACAATCATCTAACAGTTAGTCAAGCAATAATAAGTAATAAACTGTACAAAAACGTGCAGAAATTATTAGAAAAAAACTACGTTTTCTAAAGAGTTAAAGAGGCTGAGTTACAAGGTCGAACCTTAAAACGTACAGGGATTAGGAGGCACAGTTGGGGGGCTGCCGCCCCCCAAACCCCCCGCTTTCGCAGCCTGTAAATAAAAAAAAAATGTTTTTTAAAGTGAAAGTAAGGAGCGACATTAAATCTTAAAACGATCAGAAATTATTCCGTATATGAAAGGGGCTGTGCCCTCCTCAACGCCTCGCTCTTTACGCTAAAGTTTTTATTGTTTAAAAAAAAGAGTTGTGAGAAAGTCAAACTTTATCGTAAAGAGCGAGGCGTTGAGGAGGGCACAGCCCCTTTCATATACGGAATAATTTCTGATCGTTTTAAGATTTAATGTCGCTCCTTACTTTCACTTTAAAAAACTTTTTTTTTATTTACAGGCTGCGAAAGCGGGGGGTTTGGGGGGCGGCAGCCCCCCAACTGTGCCTCCTAATCCCTGTACGTTTTAAGGTTCGACCTTGTAACTCAGCCTCTTTAACTCTTTAGAAAACGTAGTTTTTTTTCAAATAATAGTAGTAGTAACAGTAGTAGCAGCAGTATTAATAGCAGTAGTAGCGTTACATGTTGCCTTTTGTTCAGTTGAGCATCCCTTTCATGATGCCCCAGAAGTTTCATCTTGATACAGTAAGCCGTTCTAAAAATATTACTGATGATGCCCTTTTGACAATTTGTATGCACATAGTATGTTCTGATTTAGTTCAAATTTCCCCTCATCATTTCCTCAGAAAGCAAAGGTCAAACATGCCCACCTTTCTTAATAAACAATGGACACATTGCCTAACTTACAGCCCTTACCCTAAGGGCTGTGGGGGGTTGACATCCCCAAAGACATGACTACTAGACCTTTTAACTATGCTGAGCAAAATAGCCGTTTCAAAATTTTGATTGGATATGTTTTAGGAAATGATGAGTGCGTTTGGGGGAGGGTGTTTGTCCTCCAATCACTTTTGACTCTTAAAAAGGCACAAAAACTTTCAATTTCATTAAAACCTTATACGACCCCGGGGCATAACTTACAACCCCGCCCCTGGTCTTTGGGGGTTGTATAAACCTTGTGGGCATTGTTGTATGATGTTTGGACTATTTTGAAAAAAATGTCAATCTCCAAATTTTGATGAAATGCATTTGAGAAATAGAGAGAGAGGGGGGGGAAGGGAGGCTGTTTCCGTCCGAAAGGGTTTGGAGGGCTATTTGCCTTGTGATCACTTTTGACTCTTAAAAAGGGCACTAGAAATTTCGATTTCCAATCGAATGAGTCCCCTCCGAACTTTATACGACCACCCCTTCCATAAAAATTATATGTTAACAATGGGCAACTAGCATAACTTATACTCCTGGCCCTGAGGGCTGGGTGGGTGACATCCCCTAAGACATGATTACTGGACCAAGTATGAACGAAATGGCTATCTCACAACTTTTATTGTATGTGTTTGGAGAAATCATGGGTTTGGGGAGAAGGGGCGGCTGCCCTCCAATCACCTTTGATTCTTAAGAAGTGCCCTAAAACTTTCAATTTCCAATCGAATGAGCTCCTTTGGGAGTTGCTACGACATCTCCTTCTATACGAAGTGCCTTGATCAGGAAAACCCAAAAAACAAACAAATAATAAATTATACCCACTTTGCTCTTTACTTAGGCAGCGCTTGTGCTGCCTAGGATTTCCATTTTTCCATGACGCTTACAGCATTTGAACTCGGTTTTGTTTTTCGAGATTTTAAAGTCTAAACTTAAAGCCGCGAATGTTAGCTATTTTATTGTCTCAAACTTTGATTTTAAGGTTCTCAATAGAGAAATGTCTATTGGTGTTTACACATAGCCTGCAAATCCTTCTGGGTAATATGTATCACTATTTAAACAATACTACACCTCCAAGAACTCTTATGAAGTTTTTTTCTTACTCCTTCTTAAGCCAGAATTTTCGTAGTGATGTTTATCATATCAACCCCTATTGTTTTAAAAGCTACAACCACAATAATATTTTGTTCTTCTGAAAGTGAAGCCACTGCTACAGTTTTGTGGCTTAATAGTTCTTAACATTCTATCTCACTCGGCTACCCCTTGTGAAAGCTCGTGTTTCTCGTTGTACGCTTTAGTTAGTCTCTTTGCGGTGTTAAATTTCCTATGGATGTTTTGTTGTGTTTGTCTTTGTTTATGGGGCTTGCAATGGAGTTTCAATGCACTTACCTTTGTTAAACCAATTCCAAAATTTGCTCACAGACTTAATTCTGAGGAAAATATACCACCATGAGAAACAAAAGGGCATAAGTCAATATTAAACTCCTTGCTATACATTTATAATTACTCTGTAAAAAAGACCTATCTATAATTACTCTGTAAAAAAGACGTTTGTTTTACATTTTCCTGTAAAGAAGGAAATGGCCAAATGATAATATTTTTTTTTCGTCTTCTATGTCAAGTAACGGTAAAGGGTCTATGTGGTATCTATAGCCACTCGCAAGGATAGAAGGGCTATGCTGCTACCAAAGCATCATGAGGAGTTCGTGTCTACAAGACAGCAAATAGACATAATATTTTAATTAGACCGAATTTATGAAAATTGAGCATTTATGGATCATCATTTTCCAGATCCTTTGGAATAATGTTAGGGTGAACTCCCGTCCACCCTCGTCATTTCTGTGTAGGTATACCATTCTAATGCTTAGTAGAATTGAAGTATATTTGAAATACAGACTGTACAAAAAAAAAATAGATAATTAATAAGCACCATTTTTTGTAAAAGAATATATAAGAGGCTTTTTGCTAACTCGAAAAGTTGTGCTAGGTGGACAAACTTTCGAGATGGGATCTGAAGGCTGAATTGTGAGCTGGCATAGGATTTAAAGTTTTTAACTCGATTTGACTTGTCGATTTGAATGTGTATCAAGTTTTTTACTTGATACACATTGATAATTTGTATCATTATCTTTCTGGTATTAACATTCGAAAGAAAGCAAGAAGAGGAGGACATGCGTACTGTTGTAGCCGTGTCTTAGTCCTCTGTAGCAAGGTCGACTTCTGTAAGAGTCTAGGCGTTAGGCAAGAGGCTCTTTGGATTTGAACCCAAGTTTAAGCAAACTAATACATATTTTCAAAGTAAGAACCTATGTACATAGTCTTAAAAGTTTTTGAAAAGGAAAGTTAGAGCTTGAAAAACGTTTATTGATTCAGTTTGGGGCTAAAAATCAGTTCCTGATGGTTTCATTCACCTAGCAATAGATGTTTTCTGGTTCATTAGAAGCCAGTGATCTCTAGAGGAGAGGAAATGAAGGTTGGTACTTGAGAATACTATCGTTGGCCCTAATTCGGGCTTTAGATCCGTCCGTGAACGTGTCATTCACCCAGCAAAATAACTTTCTATGTTCCTCCTCTTCTCCACTTTTTTTTAAGTCGTCAATGAAATTTTCTTTGTAAATTAAGCAAAACTGGAGCAATGTAAATGACTGGTAAAAGCGTAAAAGCATAGAGGAACTCTTGCCCCATCAAGAGGCGAATCATCAAGTAAAAACCGGCTTAATTATTCGGTTACTACATCCCTACAAGTGTGTGCGTACTACCACCACCCTGTTCAGAGTCTTTGGTATAGGTTGTCTACCAAACTGGTAAGTGAGTGACTCTGTCAAAAATCTATCAGAATTTAAAGTCCTACAGAGTTTAGTGGAAAACCCGTATTTTTATGTTTTCTCATTTATTTGCTTTTTAAGTTTGCACTTTATAACATATTCATATAATGTCTTATAGTTCCCCCCAATGGCCTTGTGATTTATTGTGGCACAATTGTAACTGATGAAGGAAAGGAAAAGAAAGTGAACATCGACTTTGAGCCCTTTAAGCCAATCAATACCTCTTTATATTTATGCGACAATAAGGTATGACCATTATTTAATTTTAAGTTTTTGTTTAGGATATAAAATACATGTACATGTCTGTCAAGTTGCAACATATTCAGAAAACGTTTTCTAAGAAATATGAAGATGCCTTTCAAGTGACATGAATAGGATTCAGAGATGATTCAGATGGCAGAAAACGAACACAATTTAAAAAAAACTTAACTTGAAACTTAGACAAACGTGGTGGGGTATCGTGAACCGTTATCGGTTTGCCGGAAATCGGCAAAATCCCGATTTTTCTCCTTTAGCCGTTTTTCTCCTTTAGCCGTTTTTCTTAGCTGCTCTGTACTTGGTTTTGGCATGGAAAGGGAAAAATGACTTGGCCAAATGTCGTGCTTTCTATGGTAGATGGTGACTGCATGATTTGGGCCTACGAAGGAGCAGGGGAACCGATCAGCGTGTTCTTGACAGTGAGGGTGACCTGGTCTTTGAATAAAGGTGTTACTCTTCACATTCAAGACATCACTGAGGTTTCAGCGGTTTTATTCGTGAATTTGAATTGTGAGACTGGTCTATGTGTCAGGTTGCTCCTCAAATAAGCAAAAATCCAGCCAGGAACATCAATGAAATGGAAAAAAAAATATCATTATGATATTTTTAGTTTTAGTCATGGCGTATTTGTTTTTAATCAACCGTTTTATTTTTGTTTGTTAGATGTTTTTATTTTGTCACACTTGTTACCCCACATAAATTTCGGTTGTAGCGTCCAACAACATTAGACCTTTACACTTTTCTCTATATCTTAATGCTCCGCCGGTTGATGTTTGTGTTGTTCATATGTTCAACAGAAATTTGCTGGTATGTTGTTAAGCAACTTTTTTTCTATTTACGTTCAGCATATTCACTTTTGAACTTTTCTATTTTTTTTTACTAAGGGTATAGAAAAGTGTAGATACTTAAATATTTTACTATTTAAATTTTTTCATTAAAGTTAGGAAGAAATGCAAGTAAAACTGTTTAATAGATTTTTCAAGACTTGAAAAGAGAGAAAAAAGGACACCCTCTTGCGCCCAAAGAATTGCCCAAAACTCAGTACACCCTGTATACTGAAAAAAAAACTGAACAATTGGGGTATTAAGGCTTAAAGGTTTGTTTCAGATTTAAAATTAAATCTTGTAAAGCCACAGGTTTATGGTTTGTACTGCCCCCTTAATATATGTATGTGAACAATCCTTCATAATTCTATATTAGAAAAATTTGAGAAGAAACCATCAAGATGTGTTACACCTATACAGATATTCGGGTTCAAAATAGCGTTAGACGTGGAGAAAAAAATCTTATTCTTTCACCCTTATAAGTTTATGTTGTGTCCACCTACTAAGCCATACCTAGGAGAAATTCTCCCCAAATAAAAGTTTGCATAGGTGGAAAATCCTCGCCTCACAGTTTGGACACGATCCCTCCCTCTCTCCCATCCTTAACGAATTTGAAAGTAGTTTTGGACTTAAAAATTGTACTTTTCAGTCTCAGAACCTATGCAAATAGTTGTTTTAAACCTACTCCCCTGGCAATTTTTGGTGTATTACTAAAGGAAAGGTTTTTTTTCATTGTATTTTACTCTAGAACAACTCCACAAACTTCATGAAGGCCTTTGTTAGTTCTTCTTTCAGTTTTCATCTTCTTGGTTGTTTTTTTCCTATATTGCAACCTTGAACCATGAAGAAGGAGAAGCTTAATAGTGGTTGACCTTCGTGTCTATTTTCATCTTCTTTTTTCCACAATTCAGCCTTCAACCTTGATGTAGGAAAAGCTCAATGGTGATTGACTTTCCTGTCCATTTTACTTGTAACATAGAAGGCAAATAGTTGCTTGTTTGAAAAATATGAAATTTAATTGCTTGTTTTATGTATGTTTCTCCTCCTTACAGTTTCACACAGAAGCTCTTACTGCATTGCTTGCTGACGATAGTAAATTCGGATTCATCATTATGGATGGTAACGGAGCATTATTTGGAACATTGCAGGTAAGATTATAAAAGATATCAATCAAGTTATTAGATAGTACCATAATCTTAAAATCAGATTAAGATATAGTTACTGTAAAAACGAGAAATATGTAATTCATACATTTTAAAATACCCCACTCAAAAAGATTCAGAACCACTATACTCAGGCAAAGGATCGGGGAAAACCTGAACTTAGCAAGGGGTGTGTGGAAGGGGTATAGAGGAGGAAATTCTCAGAGATTGATATAAAGGGCTCCTCATCCTAGGAAATTGTGTCTTAAAAATAAACATGTTTGACTTACACCGGAGTATACCTATGGTGAAAATGTAATGGGGTTCAGTAGTATCCGCTTTGGGAACCCTTAGCCTTGGATAAAGCATGGCGTGTCGTGGCTATAGAAATAAACATGGCAATTCTTCTGTCTTGATGGTTTTGCAGATTAACACAATATTGCCTATAGTATTTCTATTACTACCAAAATATAGCAATATTTCAATCGCAATGTAATTCAAACTAATTACCTCAAGGCTCAAGATTTTATTATTAATACCATATTTACACAACATGTTAAATTCCCGACACAGAAAACTCGACAGAGTCGGGAACAAACCTAGAAATATACAAATAATTCAAGCTAATTAATGCATGCAGGAATGTGGAGTATATCCAGGATACTTCTGTCTGCCATAAGTCCTTTCTTTGAGACTTTTTATGATACTCTAACATTAAAGATAAGTCCACCTCACGTTTTGATTATATCACTAATGTAATTGTATGCCATTTTTATTTGCTTTTGATTGCTCGGAATACTCCACTACTTTTCCAGAATTTTTCAAATATGGCACACCCCTTTGTTCAAAAAAATTGTCTGAAATTGCACTGAAAGGCCATGTAATCTTGGACACCAATTATATTTTATCTGCTATTTCAATATAAGAGTAAAATGAAATACACAAGTCGTCCAATCTTTTATCTCGTCTCTTTACCTTTTTGTATCGAATTTCCTGGCTTGAAAAGCCCGTAAACAATGATTATAGTGCGTCGCCAATAATAAAGAATAAAGGGGAGCAATCAGGAGTGTAAAAAACAATCACGGCTGATGCCAGAAAAAAAACGTAAACTTTTATTCCATTCAAAGAGTGTCCTATAACAGTTAACGTCTTTTTGCAGTTTCCGCAACCAAATTAGCTTTTAATAAGATTTTAGTATCGTTTCTTATTTAAGGGAAATACTCGAGAGGTGCTGAACAAATTCACAGTAGATTTACCAAAAAAGCATGGTCGTGGTGGTCAATCAGCTCTTCGTTTTGCTCGTCTTCGTATGGAAAAGAGGCACAATTACACAAGGAAAGTAGCAGAAGTAGCTGTCACATGCTTTATGGCCAATGACAAAGTGCAAGTTGCTGGTTTGGTGCTTGCTGGCAGTGCTGATTTCAAAACTGAATTAAGTCAGTCTGACATGTTCGACAATGTTCGTATCTTTTCTCTTTCTTTGATTCAATATAATTAAGCTAGTTAGGACTCATCCTGCCGTGCTACACTTGAAAGGTGTATCTGAATGTTTGTTGCATTTTACTTATGTATATTGAAGGATTACTTGATCCTTTCCTAGAAAAAAAAGACCTATCTCAAATGGCCTTCAGTTACCTATAAAATAAAACGTATGTTAATTAAGTGCAGTAGATTTTTTTTTATTCACATGATCATTACCCGAAGTTCGGGCTATTTAAAAAACATCACGGTGATGCTCCTTATGCCGTCCCTACACCATACAGGTTTTTATTTATATTCTTAGCTCATTATGGAAACAGGGGCGATTTGTTCAGTGCGAGTAAAAGAAAAAACTGAAGTCATGCTCAATACGTTGACAAATGTTGCGAAAAGAATTTGACGTGTTTTTTAAAAATAGAATCCATTGATTACGGAAGGGATTGCTCGTTAGTTATCAATGGTCAAAATAGACGCTTTTATGTCATTTAAAAAGGGTGTTTGGAAACTTCGTGTTGTAATGACATCAAAGGTGAGCAAGCAATGATGTCACTTAATGCTCGAAGTACGGATTCGCTCAATTTGTTTCAAAAGTATTTTTTGTTCTTATATTGAACAAATTATGTAAGAAAGGATTAATTAATCGTGTACAGTTTGAGAGGTATAATCTTTCTTCCCTATTTTTTTAACGAAGGACACGTTATCGTCGTCCCAATGTCTGGTGAACTGCTAAAGCAAAGGATCAAACAGTTGTGCCTGATTGACCCAACAGAAACTAACTGATTTCATTTGCATAAAATGCATTAAGTTTAAAGGTACTCATCAAAGCTTATTAGCATAGACTATATAAAAAACCTGCTTCCGATGGGTTGCCCACTCTCCATCGTTTAGTGTACGTCTTGGGGCTCCGCCTATTCGGCCACGGATTGCCCGCTTACGCCAAACTACGATATGCGGTTGGTGCTGCGGTAAGTTGTTGTAGGAGTAGTGAACACATAGAAATATTCTGTGGTGTTCAATCCACAGATTAACACGATGATATATACCTTTAGAAAACATTTCTTACATTGTAATAGCTGCGCCAAACACAATCTGAACCAGTACCTCTTCTGAACTAGAATCACACAATGATTTACAGTCTTTATGATTGTCAAACTAAAGAGGGTTACCGTTCCAACACCCGTCAAACTCGCTATTTGTTAAGTGTTCATATCTGTCTTCGAGAACGTTCAAGATATCCTCCTCTGTAAGAGGTCTTTGGCTTCTTCGGTGCATCGCTCCGGCTCATCAGTTCCTTCGTAGGAGATCAGATTCCAGCTATAAATTATCTTTTCCAGCTCTAAAAAAGGAAGAAAATTGGAAATATCCAAACAAATAACATAAAAAGGGTCCAGTAAAGACAAAAATCTTTTGCGAGCAATGCAGGATAAGAACCTGTATGGCTTGGCAACGGTAGTTGGCGAGAAGACGTTTCGTTGGATTACACTTCCGTGCATTTTTTAGTATTCAGTAAAAAAAAACTACCTTTGAAGTGACTTATTTGAAGCTTTTATTGATGTTAACTCGATGTTTGAACGATGTTGCAATACTTCTTTGTAAAATGGCACAGGATCTAAAAGTTTCTGTAACTGGCGAGTTCTTTTTTGCGGGCTGGTCATTTTGCGTTTATTGTCATTTTGTTTGGTATGTATAATAAAACTTGAATGATTTTGGTTGATAAAAATATTTAACTTTTTCACAATATATTCGAGTTCTTCTGGGACAGGTTTCATGATCTTTGTGCCAATGAACTTGTTTGCAATTCTAATTATTAGTACCTCGTCAATGACCAGTCTTTAGAGATCAAAATCATTCCACAATAGTGGCATTCTTTCAACACATCTTTAGAGTGAAGGCTTACAATTTCTTAAAAAGTGTTTTTACCCAGGAACCCTTTACCATGCCCTAGATTCGCTTTCTTAGTTTAGCCAATTTTTGTCTTCTTGTAAATGTTATTCTGGCAGGTTTTCGCTAGTTGTGAATATCAAATGGAAAGCTGACCCGGCTTTGCTAGCCAGCTTCTAAATAATCGCCCTTCAGACTTCAGAGGGGGTTACAGAATTCCACAAATTGGACAAAGTAGCAGAGCTGTAATAAATATTCGAGGAAAATTAGATAAATACTCTAGGGCAAGATTAAAGAAAAAAAAGAGCCTGAACTTTTGATACATACTGAGTTTAATTGGGGTTCAGTATATTAGCCCCTCCCCCCCCCCAACGATTCACCTCTGGAAAATCTTCCTAAATGTAAGTTGAACAGCCAAAGGGAAATTGAGACAAATAAAAAGGATGAAGAAAAGCATATAATTGTACATGAGCCATAATGGAAGAGGAGTGGTGGCTCATTGTGTAGGCGGAGGGGGGGGGTAGTTGCCTAAAAGAGTTTATTTCAATGCACAAATTGTCTAAAGCTCCATTAGCTTTTAGATAATTATTGGAGTATGGGGGGGGGGGAAGTAAGAACTAATCTCTCATTTCCCTTCACTTAGATTAAGCCTAAATACGGGTGCTGTAATAGTGCTCCTGCCATGGCGACAGTCTTTTTCTATGTAGCATAAAATGTTAAATTCCCAGGTCTACCAGCACAAATACGGAAAAGGTAAGCCGGAGTATTATGAGCCTCTCCAGCAAATTTCTGGGGGGCGTGGGCAAATCCTGTAAGGAGCTTTGTTTTCTACTATTTTTAATGATAAGGTTTTTTTTCTTATTTATATACAGTCTTTCAATGTAAGTAGTGATGTTTTCAATGCAAGGTCAAATAGCGGAGCACCACTGTTTTACATGCTCATATTTTTATTTTCTTAGGGCAAATGGGATAATGGAAATGTAGGACGTAAAATCAGTAGAAGAAGATCAGTCTCAGTCGGTAAAAAAAATGAAATAATTTTAATAACAATATCACCCAAATCAGTTGGTAAAAATGATCAGCTATTTGGTAAAATCCATTGGCCCCCTCCTCGCCCAAACATTTTGACTATTTGCGCCTCTGGTTGGTACCAGACCCATCTCACGGGAATTAATTACTCGTACATAATTTCTATTGGTCATACTTCCTCTGTGGCTGCTCAATTTTAGATTTGGGAGAATTATCTACAAGGGAAGAGAGAGGGAATACGCCTAGTAGGCGTATTCCAGGCATATTACGACGTATTACGCCTAGTAGGTTTTACTTCAAAATTAGTTAACTGTGATGATTGAGAAAAACTAAGAAAAGGATGATCTGACCAACGCTGATTTTTGTCTTTTTGTTTTAGAGGCTGCAGACGAAAATCGTAAAAATAGTTGACATTTCATACGGAGGAGAGAATGGATTTAATCAAGCCATTGAATTGGCTGCTGATTGTTTAGCCAATGTTAAGTTTATTCAAGAAAAGAAATTGATTAGTAAGTCACTTTGAACTTTTTTTGTCTTTTTTCTATATCCTTCATCTTTTCCAAAACTAATAAAAAAACGACTGTTTTAAGAAGTTGTCCACTCTTCAGCCCTGTGTTGGTTACAGTAAACTAATGTACCATTAGTACAGGTGGTGCTTGGATTTAAGCATGTAGATAATGTCTGAAACATAGCCCTATGAATAAATCTACCGAAAATTAATAGAAATGAAGAATGATGGAACTACCCATTTATAATGAATTTATTGTATTGATGAAACTTGTTTGATAATTACTATTTTTTAAATTGTAATCATTAATTTGACAAGAAGCGCAAATTTGGCATTTATTGTTGGTGAAAGTCATTTTTGCTTTGTTAATTTATTTTGTCTTAAAAATATGGTGTTTAACTAAAATATGCTGAAAATGGTTTCAAAGACGGTTAATAAATGTCGATTACATAGGTTTTTACTTCAAGGCAAGACATTCTAAATGTGCAGTATGAGTTTGTCATAGAATTGATATCATCCATGAATTTGTACGGAATGGATATCACCCATGAATTTGTATGGAATAGATATCAGACTTGAAGCTAATCTTTGGCCATAAATTGGCTTAAAGGAGCATATGAATATAGAAAATATTATTGAATTAGACTATGAATCAAAAATGTAGATTCAGACTCAAAAGTTTCAGACTTATATTCACTCTTGAGCTATGTCATTTTAATGTGAAACTGGCTGCGGAGACTGTCAGGAGACAGACATAAAATATAAAAAAATGTAATGCATACTCTTGTGAGAATAGGAACCTTACTGACTGCCTCCGTATAATGAGTATTACTCCCTTCGGATACCAGTTGTATAACGTCTTGCGATTGACCTCAGAACTGAATAGTATTGTTTGACTGGGAGTTGCGAACACTCATCAATTACATAGGTGGATGATAAACCTAACTTTAGGAGACCAAAGGAAATATCTACACAGTCATTAAGTTTGTTTTTATATTTTTTGTATCGGTACGACAGGCTAAAAACATATTTTATGGAAGAGGTGCACATCGTAAGCTCCAGGAGTTAAATGTTGACAAGCTCAAAGAACAAAATACGTGATGTAAATTACAATAATAGTACACACAATGAAACAAACTTGGCTAAATGGGGAGGAGGTGGGGATAAATATTTAAGTATAATGGGATTGGCTTAATTAGAGTATTTTCACAGATTTAAAAGAACAATAAATAAAATGGGCATATGGCCAGTAGGATTTACCCAAAAATAGATCGCAGATGTTTGCTTGTATAATCTCCTTGGATGTTTGGCTCTTAGCTCAAATGGAGAAACAAAAATACATTAAAACAACTTGTACTAAAAACTATTGACTTATCAAGGAATAAAAGAAATCAAGAAGATAAAGACTGAAAATAAAAAAGGGAAATTAAAATCTATTAAAACTTTAGCTTGTCTAGTCTAGAAATCAACCAAAATAAAACAAAATCAAGGATGGATTTTGTTTTGTTTTGTAAATTCTACTGGCTTTACTTTTGCTTTCTTGGTCTAACGGCAGAGTAATAATGAGTTTGCAAAACAGCACTTAGTTCTGGGGTTAGGCGGGAGGTCAAAGTCTATGGGGAGATTCGTTGTTTTTGAATGCAGTTCCTTTGCGAGACATTAGAAGCGTATTTCTTGCTCCGTCCTTAAAGTTTAGCTTTCTCTAAAGGGGCATGGATAAGGGACTGTACCAGCTTTAATAATTGGTTTCAGAAATTTCTTTTGAGTGGCTTCGATCCGATCAGACAGCTTGTCGTAAAACACGTAATTGCCAAACTGTACAAGCTTACTTAAATTGAAATTGGTAAAAAAGATATGAAGTTCGGCTCAACACATTTTAATCTATGTCGAAGGTTGAATAGGTAAATGACAGACATTTGACTAAATATCTTGATGGAGGGTATGAGGGGGGGGGGTGGATTTTTACCCTTTTCATTAGAGAGGGAAATCTGTATTGTTACTGCTCTTGATTCTACAGGATTAACAGTGGTATTGGAGCTTGAAGCATTCAGAAGTTGAAAACACAGTTACAGACAAAGCTGTAGCTGTTACAGACTGAGCTGTAAATTTTCTTTATTTTGATTTATTTCTTCTTTTTTATTTTTATTTGTAGATGAAGGAGGCCCACTTGTGCCTCTTTAAAGAGGCGACCCACCACAATGTTAACTGATTTTCCGGTCCTAGCGGTCACAGAGAGACGGCGGTGATCGCATTTTGGTAGCCTAAACTCAAACTAAGAAACATGCAAAATTTCATCCCCCTCTAACTTTATCTTCATGGGGGAAAGTGGGCCGGAAGTTTCGACCCTCCCACCACAGCCCCCTTTTAACGTTGTCCGATCGGGCTGAAATTTAGAGGATAAGCTTTCCTAGGGCCTGGGAGCTTATCCTCAAAATTTCAGCTCAATCCGATCACTCCTTCCCTGTTTTCCAAAAACCAAATATAGCCACTTAATGTTCATCAAGTTGTTTTTTTTTATCAGCCACGCCTACAGGCCACAGTTGGCAACGGATCCGGGTGAATGAGGACTCATTCGAACCGGAATTCGACCTGTTAGGGCCTTTTGATATTTTCAGACCGAAAAAATTTTCCCCCGAATTTACATTTACAAAAAACCTCGTTTTCCTATAAGAGCCCATGTTAGTTTTTGAAATTCCTAAAAGCATAGTATTTCATTATTAAATTAGATCAAAATAGTCCTCTTAACCTGACAAGACCGACTGCAAGCTTCCAAAAATTTCAGCTCTTTCCCAGAATTTTTTTTTGTCGAAAAAAGAAAATCTTACTTTGTATTTGCTTGCGTCGAAAATAGATTGCAGAGACTAAATTTAATTTAACAAGAGTCTCTGATAGTACAGTGGTCACTATTCCTGTCTGTCATGCGGAAGACCCGGGTTCGACTCGCCGTCAGAGTAAATTTTTTATATATTGAATTTAAAGTAGTATCTCTTAAATTTAAAGTTTAAAAAAGAAACTCAGTTTCTTTTTTAAATCAAATCTATTAAATCCTTCGGCTCAACAGGCGTCTCCAGAAGAATATCACAGTCGGCCTTCAGCTTACAGGTAAGTCTCCACTGCTTTGATAACATGCCGTATAGGACCCAGTAGGACCCAAGTGCGTTGAAATTTAGGACCCAGTGCGTTGAAATTTCTAATGTGAGGTCTGGTGAAAGAATGGTTGATTATGGTGTTCCACAGGGTTCTGTTTCAGGTCCGCTTTTATTCTTGGTTTATATCAATGACTTACGATTTTCTGTTTTGGATTTGTTAGATAGTGCACATTCTAATTGTAGGGTGATTATCCTAGTTTTGCAGATGATACCCATTTTACTGCCGCAGCAAAGACTGAATCTGATTTAATAGAGATAATGAGAAGAGGTATGTTAGGTATAGATAAGTGGATGAGAGTGAATAAGCTTTGTTAAACCATAGTAAATCAGGTTTTATTATATATGGTAGATCATCAAATTTTACCCTTGGGTTCTGGATTTGCAAATGGAGAATTATGTAATTAAGCGTACAATTACTATACGATACCTTGGTGTTATTGTGGATGAATGCCTTAGTTTTAAAAGTCATGTTTCTTTATTAGTAGTAAGATTGCAAGAAATGTTTGGAATGATGAGAAAGTTAAAAAATATTTTCCATGATTCTGTTTTGAGATTGATTTATTTTTCGTTAGTTCACCCGTATTTAGTATATTGCGTGAGTATATGGTCTAGCACATTTTCAGTGCATTTAGCAGCAGTTACGTGTTGATACAAAATATGGCACTGCGAGTGTTGTCCGGAGATAATCGGAGAACCTCTGTGAGATCCCAATATGTACAGTTAAATATTATCCCTGTGTCAGGTCTTGGGAAATTTTACCATGGGTTATTTATGTTTAAGTATTTTTCTAATTTGGTTCCCAAGTGTTTTTTAAATTTATTTATTTCTGGTGATGATGTACACAATTATCCTACTCGTCATGCTAGAGATATACGGACACCTCAAGTTACTAGTACTAGATCGCTATTTTCAATACGTCATGTGGGGCCAGTTGTCTGGAATAATTTGCCTGTTTCTTTAAAAAGTTCAGCGAATCTATGTGAATTCCGTCGGGACCTTAAAACCCTTTGTCTCCATAGGTATGAATTTGTATGAATTTGTTTAAAGGGTGGTATAGTTGAGTCACTCTCAGGTTTGCCCGGAACCCGTTTTTCCCGTTTTTCCTATACATTTTTATTTTTTTTTTGTTTCGTTTATTTATTATTTATGGGATGGCGGCGGGAAGTTTTGGAGTATGTGAAGTATTGATTTTTGGTTATTGCGACCAGGAGCCGAGTGAGTGTAGGATTTTCATTTTTTCTTCTTTTTTCTTTCTTTCTTCTTTTTCTCTTTTTTTTCTCTTCTTTCTCTTTATTGTGTTATTATAAGTGTTAATTTTAAGAGGGTAAATACTTCCGAACAAGCGTTAGCTTGTGGAAGGTCATTTGTTTTTTTGCCGTTGTGTTGTTTTTGGAATAAACCCTTATCTATTATACCCGCATGCTCGAAGAAAAGTTGAAAAAAGAAAATCTTACTGTGCATTTGATTTGAGTATTTAGCTAACAGTTAGTCAAGGAATAATAAGTTATAAACTGTACAAAAACTTGCAGAAATTATTTGAAAAAAAAACACGTTTTCGAAAGAGTTAAAGAGGCTGAGTCACAAGTTCGAACCTTAAAACGTACAGGGATTAGGAGGTACAGTTAGAGGCTGCCGCCCCCCAAACCCCCCGCTTTTGCAGCCTCTTTTGTTAGATTTTTATTTTGGGGGTCTACCGCCCCCCTCAACCCCCGCCTTTTTCCCTTGCAAAGAAATGCTTTGCATCACGAACGAAGTCTGCTTGAATTTTTTACCGTAAGAACATCCTATTGCATCTCTTTGATTAGAAACAGTACTGCGCCTGTTTGCTGGATTTTTTACAGGAGATTTTTCCCTAACCGATAACAAGCTATAATGTGATGAACTTAACAATTTTGAACAGAAAAAACAGGGAACAGAAGAAGGGCTCAGCATAAACAACCAGTTTAGGTTCAGTTAGGTTCAGGTTCATCTATTTTTCCATCATACATAATCACACTGAATATATAACTATACATGGCACAGACACAAGTTTGTAGTTATAACTGTAACAGACTGAGCTGTCATTGCCAAATTCTCTGAAGATTAAAAAAAAATTCCATTGAAACAGTTTCATTCGTGTTGGTACGACCAACTGATTTCAAGCTACAGGACTTAAAAAACCTTAACAAAAGAGGCTGTAAAAGCGGGGGGTTTGGGGGCGGCAGCCCCCCAATTGTACCCCCTAATCCTACTACTACTAACAACTCATCGCAGCACCAAGCCCGCCTGAGGCCAACACAGCTACGCACGCTCCTCCTCCACCCCAATCTATTCAAAGCCTCCCTTTTTACACCCGCCCACGAAGTTCCCATTTCCTTTAAATCTTTCTTTATGACGTCCTCCCACCCCAGACGGGGACGACCCTGCTTTCCGTTTAGCCCTAGATGGTTGGCCGAGAAAAGAACAATCTTTGGCAATCTGTCATCCTTCATCCGCACAACATGCCCTAACCACCTCAAGCTTTCTTTCATTATAGACCTAGAAAGCGGTATTGAACCACATTTTTCGTATAGCCTATTGTTTGAAATACGGTCAGTCAGCCGGGTACCCAGAACAATCCTTAAGCAATTTCTCTGGAAAACATCTAGCAAATCTTCATCCGCTTTTCGGAGCGTCCATGCTTCAGAGCCATATTTGACCACTGTCATCACTGTAGCTTCTAAGATTCTAATCTTGGTTTGCAGACTTATCTTCCTATTCTTCCAGACTTTTTTTAACTGTGAAAAAACACCCTGAGCCTTGCCTATTCTATTTTTAACATCTTCACTGCTCCCACCATCTTTACTAATAATACTACCAAGGTAAGTGAAGCTGCCCACCTGATCAATCTTTTCATTACCCAACGTCACCTTTTCATCTTCACTTATTCCTAGCCTTAGTGACTTAGTCTTTCTAACATTAATTTTCAAACCAATACTAGCACCCTGAACTCGCAAAACCTCTAAAACTTTCATTCATTTTGCTCACACTTTCATCTAGGATGCTTAAATCATCAGCATAATCCAAGTCTAGGAGACTTTTTCCTCCCCATTTGATTCCGTGGTCTCCCATTGCCTTTCCTGTGCTCCTTAAAACAAAGTCCATCAAAATAATCCATATAAAGGGGGATAGAACACAACCCTGCTTAACTCCTGATTTAATACAAAACCAGCTGCTAACCTCATTTCCTACCTTAACCGCAGCAGTGTTATTCTCGTACATAGCACTAATCCCTGTACGTTTTAAGGTTCAAACTTGTGACTCAGCCTCTTTAGCTCTTTCGAAAACGTAGTTTTTTTTTTCAAATAATATCTTGAAGGGGTTTCATGCATTTTTGTTTCTGAACAACCACCTTGTCTAAGCTTGTTTGTTGCCGACAGATCTTTATTTAAACTGTTTAACTAAAATTTTGGGTCAGAAACAAAAGTACCCTGAGAGCAGGAATTTAGTTGAAATGAAAAGCACTTAAAAACTAACTTTCTGTCCTATTCGAATTTTTTTTTTTCGAAGATTCGAGGTATTTTTCAGTTGTTAGGGGAGTTATATTTACCCTCCTCGTTTTTTCTCTCTTATATATCCGTATGATTATTTCAACCTGTTTGTTTCTCTTATAAATTTTACAGTTGCCATATGAAACTCTTCAAGATTCCTTCAACTCATTAGGATTAATTGATCATGTTAATTATGGTTGCTTAACACTATTATTTATTCAGTTCGTTACTTTGATGAAATCAGCTTAGACAGTGGACGCTATTGTTTTGGAGTAAGTCAGACGCTTCGTGCATTGGAAATGGGATCTGTTGAGATTCTAATTTGCTGGGAGAACTTGGATATCACACGATTCCGTTTAAAAGCGGCCGAAGGAGGAGGGACGGAAGAGAAAATTGTCTTTTTAACGCCCGAGCAAGAAAAAGATAAATCCAACTTCACAGATAAAGAAGTAAGGAATTGACTTCTCATGACCTTTTTGATTTTACACGAATTTGCAACTCTTTTAATTTCTATCTTCACTCCTCCCGCGGTTTCCAATCCCTTTCTTTCGCTGTTGCTCTTTCCTATCCCTCTCCCACTCTTACTTTCTTTTTGTCTTTATCGTGCCTCTTGCTTTCTATCTATTTTTTCTTACCTTTGTCCTCTCTTTCTTCCTTCCCTTCTCTCTCTCATTCTCTCTCCTTTAAACACGTAGTCTATTATTAATTTTAAGTGGAGATGATGCCCACACTTTTCTTGATTCTCAACTTTGTTTTACGACATTAATGACGATTGGTAGAACTAGATAATCACATCGCATAATCAAGCTCCACCCCGTCTTCAGTAGGATTATGGCAACTGATTTTTGTATTTTTTTTTTGCGTTCAAAATCCAATTGCAGTTATTGAATTGCATTCAAAAGCACTTATTAAAACCTGTTGCAATTAATTATTTGCTAATTGCGCTTCAGAGCTCAAAACGCTGAAATTTGTCCTTTTACAGATAGAAATCTCTTGGAATATTTATCTATTAGTATAAGTTAACAACACTTTTGATTAGTTTCAAAAGTTCTATGGGTTTCCTTTTTTTGTAAGAGCTTCATTTTGATATTCAAACCGCGTTCACCAGAGCAGGATAAATTGCACTTATAATAATTTCTTGTTATCAGTTGCAACAAGCTCTCTGTAGAAGGTGGGGCCATTGATAATCATCAGCTGTTTCAAAATTTCATGCTTAAAGATATTTCATTAATAATATATATTCAAAAATTAATAAAGTATGAGCAAGCTCAAGTTCGCTTTCATCAATGGTTTAATTGGGGAGACTAGAAAAAGGTCTGTGACTTTTCTTAAGGGCTGAATTTTTGCCATTTATTTTTTCAGTTTAAATTTCATTTGTTAATTTTTATCGATAAAACCCAACTCAAAACGTGCATTTCCATAGATAAAATGGTAAAGTAAATAAAAGGAAGATTTACATGTCCTTCAGGATTTTCAGTGCTCAGGACAGCGTCGGTCCCCAACCCCCCATGACTACCACAATATAAGTAGATCATTGTATAATGAAAAATAACCTCGGTTCGGCACCCCTCGGAGACTACGCCCAGAGACAGTCCCCTCCCTTGTGAGACAGCCCACCTCCCCTTGTTCTGCTGTAGTTACGCCAATGACTAACAAAAGGTAGAATTCCCGTACTATTCGCTTACTCCCCTTAACAGCTGGTTGATCACTGTAACAAGATTTACATTTTGCTTGCTAATAGTTAATATGATATATACGAAGAGGAAAGGGAACTTCAGGTCATTGGCCTCCAGAATTTTCAGATGGCTGCAATTTTTTTCGCAGTATCTTATATTCTTGGAATAGCTCGTCTATTCCTCAAACCTGTGTCCCCTTTCTAAATCTTTGCCTTTCTGAAAGGAAAATCCTCCGTACAAGTCTTTAATTATATAAAAATAAATACGTTGGGATCGAGATGCATAAGTAAAATCAGTTCAGCAAAAAGACATTACTACAAAACTGAAAGAAGATATTGCACCCTTACTTAAGGGATGGGTTGATGAGAGAGAACTTCCTTGAGTCAGCAAAGGGAAAACCATATCTTGCAATAAAAATAGCTGTCCACAATCCAGTGTAATAAATAGAAATAGTTCATCCGGACTTTCTTGAGTAATGGCAAAAAAATACAAGAAAAATAATTAAAGTAAAAGCGATCTGTTACGTGTTATTTAATGGACTGTTTCACAGCAAGAGGGTTATCATATAGTACTCTTACACATAAATCGCTTGACAAATTATATTGTGCAGTCTTGGATAGGTCAGGTTGTAGCTTAACTTGTATTTTAAAAAATGCAAGGTTTTTGTGACGCAAATGTGAATTACGCAGTAAAATTTTTTAGTTATTGGAAAAATTTGATCGATTAGCATCTTTGGATACTCTATATTCTCTTTGCCCTGACTCCCAACTCCGATGCATGGTTCCATCACTAGTTTTAAGTTGAACATGGTACATAAGGAGGAATTTCTTCCCATTTTTACTATAATTATCATCATGTTTTGAGCAGTTGACTCTTATTACAGTTTTTGCTATTAGCACGCATGCGTGTGCTAATCTTACAGATTGAGAATCGAATTTATGAAAAATTACTCAATAAAGAAAGAAATGAAATTTGTAGTTAAAGAAACTATTGACTACCGCTTCTGAAAGGTCGTTGACATGGGTGTCGATATAGAGATGATGAATTTGACTTGGTTAATATATCAAATCATATTTTCTTTCTTTTTGAGCAAATGTTGGTGAAAAACGTACACGGTTTCCTAGATCTACTTAAATAAATTAACTTCACAAAACCAGTGCTAATTTAAAGGAGTTATTTAAAGAATATAGTTTTGCTAAGCGAGGGGGATTGATAGCAAAGTTTAGCACCTCAGATAAAATTGAGATTAGAATACAAAAATGACGAAATGTTAATAAGAATGAAAAGTTTTAACAGGCAAGTATAGAGAACTGCCTGCCTATGGGTTAGCCTTTAGGTGACTTTTCATTTCGCCGAATTTCGGGCAGTTGCAGTAAGTTGGATTCTTGTTCAAGGACTCTTGTGCTTATATTTTATTTCGAAACTTCTGAGGCTTTTCGAAAATGAAATTACGGAATGTGGAATAGGCGTTTTAATGCACTGGTACACATCCTGGTTGATAAGTGTTAAGGGTCAGTCCCGGTCATGCTCTAGAACAAGATATGTTTTCCCTAACCAGGACCATGTACAAAAAAAGGGAAAAGAAAACTTCTCCAAGATCAAATGACCTCACTAGACCTTTTTCTAGAGTTTCAGCTACATTCCGGTTATATTGTAATAATTAACCAGAATTCAAATGGCCGTGTCTATATTTTATTTGATTCAGATTTGTCTAGTGAAAGTATTCTTTCTTGTTGCTAATAAATTTTAAATTCTTTATGACGAACAATGAAAGTGTGAGGTGGTCGCAGCATGTATAGTCATTTAAATATTGTTTTTCTTTTTTTAGTGTTCTCTTTAAAGTCCTTGGGGGAGGAAGGTGAAATTTTTCAACAATACTTTTTTTGTATTCAGTGGCATACAATTGTTACCAAAATGCAACCTGTCAGTTTGGTTTACCTTTTATATTGCGATCCAAGAGCACTGGAGGAATGAGACCATTATGTACAGAATTTCTATAAAGGTATTTTGTAATACCTATACCTATTCAACTTCGGCAAAAATTGTAATCAACTTTTGCTTTTCAATATTCATACCAGCAATTGAAACTAACAATACTTGTGATTACCCCTACATCAATGCTTGTAGATCCTATTTACCTCTTGTTCCAAATAGCCCATAGCTATGGTATTACTTGTAAACAGATACTTATATACTTTGAAGATTCACACCCCCTAAACAGTGAAGTTGGATAAAAGTTTAAAGATTGACATAAAGGACGATAGTAAACTGCTTTTGTCAAAAAAGAAAGAAAAAAGTGGGAACACAATGGCTACTAAAACACACATTTAAAATTAGAAAACTAGCGATTTTTTGTGTTTCTTTTGCCAAAATTCAAAACAGACCTAAAATTCTAAAAATCACAAGTCTTGATGTTTTTCTTAACTTCATGCTCTTATAAAATATGAACAGAAGTAATTTATGTTTCTGTCTTTAGAGTGGTGGAGATTTGGAGATAGTTGATTCAATGCCTCTTTTGGAATGGTTAGCGAACAACTATAAGACATTTGGTGCCACCCTTGAGATAATTACTGATAGAAGCCAAGAAGGGTCACAATTTGTTCGAGGCTTTGGAGGCATTGGTGGTAAGTACAATTTACTAAATTGTTGATCTTCCAGTTTTGTTAGCTCCTTTGTTGGAAAAAAATTCAAAGAAAGTTGCTGCCTAAAATTTCCTATAAATAGACATCTTGTAGCTTGTTTCTCTGGCTTGACCTGACATTGTTGTGGCCAAATCTTGGTTTGCTACTTTGGGTTATTGAAGGTTTTGATGGTGTACTCCGCAGTTTTATGTGAACCAAGAGAAGCACTATGGAGTTGTGAAGAAGTCAGCACCTCGAAGATAGAACAAATTCTTTTCTATTACTCTACGATTAAGGAGTTAGAATGCGTGAATTTTCATTTGAAACTTAGAGTCCTCGGACACTTGCTTCAATTCAGCAAGCTTATAGATAAATCCCTTTTCTCTGTTTAATCCCAAATCCTTTTCTCGTCTCTCTAATCCTTTTTCTCGTATCTTATTTGCCACACAAGCCACTAATAAACTACTGATTTTTTTTTTCTTTAAATCCTTGCCTTTTTCTTGCTGCTTAGAAATTAGAGGCCTTAATGCCCGACTTTCTTTTTGTATCTTGAAAGTCAAAAAAAGATTCCTTTTGCTAAGAACTGCTTGCTAATACCTGTCAAAAACTGAAAGTGTATTTTCAATTCCTCCGCTCCTCTTTGAAACTAATATAATAAAATGTAATGCGTTTGAGTCACCTGTATAGTGTTGCTTTCTATCTAGAGATTTATATGTCAGTACAGATGTTAGCGCGATAAAATTTTCAATTTTCAATTATATATTGAATTTCTTCCTGCAAATTTTTGGTTTTATGTTTCAAATATAAGATATCGAAAGTAAATAAACGTTTTTATAAGAAAATACATTTTAAAGTACAGTTTGAAATAGGAGAGGAATAAAAATATCACAGTTAAAGAAACTGTTAAACTAGATATCAAGCGAAAACCTTTGAAATCCGAGGTCTGAAATTCAACCTTTCGAAGTATGTATGCACGTAGAATATCGGGGGAGGACAGGTGTGGCATAATTAACAAAAACAAAGTTCAGAAAAAGACAGTATTTTTGAAAAATGTATATATATATTTTTTAGAAAAACCTTTCTAATCTTGAGTTATTTTGGGTGGGATGGGGGTTTTGTGAAATTTTCCCGTCCCTACCTACTTTCCTTTTTCGAAAAAGCAATTTTCGTTTAAAATGAATATGCTCCGTAGACTGATTAAAGGCTCATTTCACAAGGAATAAGCGTAGAATTAAACATAAATTGGGCATCGAATGTGATGATATAAGCTACAACAGATTTTATTTTTTATGTGTTGATTTAGTTGTGTAGTTGCTCCCCCTCCATTTACAGGCCACATAGTCTTTTGTGGAGTCAGAAGTATGAATAGTGTTTTGTTGTTTCTTTTTGTATGCTGCGACAATAAATTGATTGATCAATGTAAAAAATACATTATTTGAAGACTAATCACATAACATCTTTTTAAGCTTCAATATAATATCTGTATTCGACGCTATTTTTCTTCAGATTAAGAATATTGCTTTTGTCTATAATTTGTTTTAGTAAATGGTGGTAAAATTATACGGCTATTAAGCGATTTATATGGATAAGTGTTTATTTGTACGTTCTCTGAGTGCTGCTAATGGCCTTTGGACTATCGAATTCTATATATATATATATATATATATATATATATATATATATATATATATATATATTATATACTATATATTATATATATATATATATATATATATATATATATATATATATATATATATATATATATATATATATATATATATATATATATATATATATATATATTATATATATATATATATATATATATATATATATATATTATATATATATATATATATATATATATATATATATATATATATATATATATATATATATATATATATATATATATATATATATATATATATATAGTATATTATATATATATATATATTATATATATTATTATATATATATATATTATATATATATATATATCTATATATATATATATATATATATATATATATATTATATATATATATATATATATATATATATATATATATATATATATATATATATATATATAATGTTTTAATTTGCATGGTTAAAGCTTTTTTTTGGGCACATAACAACAATAAGCCAACGAATGTCAGGTCCCAATGTACTAAGACTTACAACGGTAAATTGTGGTCCCACCTCTGTTTTGTTAAAATATTTTCCCTCAAAGTGAAACAAAATATTGAACAAAGTGAAACAAAATACTCAAAGTGAAACAAAATATTGTACGCGTACAAAATTAAAATATTCCTTGCCGTGATTCTCACAAACATGTCACCATTTTATTTGAAGGTACATTGTCCCTTTGCATGTACAAAAAAACACAATAGTATTAACGATAATTGTCTGCAACTATTATCAGTTTTATTTTGATGCAAATAAGTATGTTTTGTATGAAATCCTATATATGAGAGGGACGGATGAATACCTCCAAAATTTCTAGAGTGTGAGCCCCCACACTATGCAAATTTTTATATTGCGTGGAAACTCTCTGCAAATATAGTTTGATGTAAACATAGTAAAAATATAGGTTAAATCAAATAAGATATAGAAATCAGGGAAGACTAATGAAAAACCTAAAAATTTTGCCATAAAAAAACCGAAAAGGGTATTAAAATAAGCAATGATTTTCTTTTCTTTTAGATAAATCTGTGAAGGCAATACCAAAAGTTTCTAGAATACTATGTATGCACAAAACGTTGTAAAAACCCAATGAAGCTGATTTTTTTTTTATCTGTGGATAATATGATCTGGACCTATTCATGGAGAATCTAAATCATTTTGGGTTCCTCAGTACAATTTTACCGGTATTTGAAGTTTAGTAGAATATATTTCGGTAATCCCTCGTTACTGGAAACCTGTTAACAAGGATTGAACCTAGTTTATTTGGAACTCATTACATAGGGCATATACGGTTTGTTTAAAGTTATCATCAGGAAGCCCATTTTTGTTCCTTCATCGAGACTTGGAATTTTTGAGACTAGCTTTTTTTCCTCAGTATAAGTGATTCAATGGAACTTTTTGTAGATTTACTTAAGTCTTTTTTCGTTTCAGGAATAATGCGTTATAAAGTGGACTTACAGGGATTAGAAGACATAGAGAACGGGATGGATGATCTGGATATTGACTTCTATGATTATTAAGTCTATTACAGTGAGACCTCCATGTGATACTTGACGTAGGAAGGCTCCACACGGACTAATCAAAGCTTAATGAACTTCTAGGAATGTCTTGTTCTCAATTTTTTTTTTCATTTTTTTGTCTCAAGTGTAGGATGTATCTGTAAGACAGAATGGGGTCATACGTCTTTTTCGTCCCCGTTAGCCTTGAATGCATACCGTTGTATGCTCTTCCAGGTGATTTGTGACTTGAGGTTTTGGTGAAAACCGTGTGTGCAGCAAAATTAGTGGTTTTCAATATTCTCGTGATTAGATCTTGTATTATTTATGTCTTCTAGTGAAATCAAAACTTAGAATTAGTCTTTGAAAACTCTCCTGTCCGTTTTGTTTTTGCAAGAAACGAAATTACTACATTTTTTTTTTACATAGATTGGTAAATGTTGTTTTCAGCTTTGGGATACACTTGGAAAATTTTCTTTTAAAATAAACATTTTAATATTCGAATGGGGATCATAAATCTAGTACTGAATCAATGTTTCTACAATTTCCACTTTAAAAAGGAAAAGCCATTAGATTTTGTTTTTTAATTCCTAAATTCGTGGCTAAATTTTCAAAGAAAAAGTTCTAGATGATGTGTGTCTCTGTCAGCAATTGGTGCTAAAAACTAGTTTACACACTTTAATTAATTAATAAATTTATTAATTTAAAATACATTTTGAAGCTTGTACCTGTCTGGTTCTCTTAAGTAAACATTAGATATACTTCAAATAACTGTTTTGTCTGAGGCACCCTTTTTTTAATTATGCTATTATGAATACCTAAACCAAAAGCCCTTAACCTTTTGATGACTCAGAGCCCCAATGAATTCTCAGTATGATCTAATATCTTCTTCATTTTATTGTTGAACTAAGCCCTGTCATTCCTTACAGAATTATGCTAGTTGCCTGTATGACTTTCAAATATATATCCGGATATCAAGTCCATGTATTCAGGAATCAGATCCCACCACCCCTGCCCCCATATGTGTAATCAAAATCCCTACGGTTAAGAAGCGTCGCTAAAGATCTCCTGATCTAGGCCCAATTCTTTTGAAACTTTTCTTATTCTGAAACCGGTGTACTTTTTGCAACGTTTATTTGTCATTTCTCTCTAAATCCTGTCAAATCATGGAGTGCATTTTCCAACTAGAATGCCCCACTGAACGGATGTTAGAACTCATCAAGGCAAGTCTGTCACTCCTTGGGATTTCAGTCCTGAGCTTGAGCTCTTGAGAAAAGTGTTCATATTTACCAATCCCCTTAAAATTTTTATTCACAGTGTGATATCATTATTGTTGACCATCTTGAGTTTGTTCTGTTTTTTTTTTTTTTTTTTTTTTTTTTTTTTCAATTCTTAAACCCTATTTTTCTAAAATAATTCTTGGGTTGCTATTAATTCCTCATTGGCAGCCGTGGACCAAGGTAGGCTTATGTAACAACCTGAACTGAAAAACAAAATCATAAGTAAAAGTGGCAGTGTGTAACCTCAGCCTTAAGGATACAATCCATATATGTTTATGTGTATATTCTATTTATTACCCCCCTCGCCGCATTGAATGTTGATGAAAGTGTTTTTTTTTCGTTTTTTTACAACTGTTTCGTTATTGTTCTTTATATTTGGCGTCCCTACTTTTTAAAAGAAATTATAAAAAAGGAACTAATATGAGGATAATTGACTATGAATTTTTAAGGCTTAACAGGCAAATAACTTTCTGACTGATTGATTTTTTTCTTTTTTTTTCGCTAAATGTATTCTCTTGTGTAATAATGAAATAGTGGTTGCCTCTCTAAGCTATGGAGGGAAAAATAGCAAATTTGAAGTTTAAATAGTGCAAAATTTAGATCTTCTTAATTGTTCCAAGTAGTCTATTTACCAAAAAGAAGATTGACTCTGTTTTATTTGTTATTCTATATTCGTAAGCTTATGCAGGGATAACTTTGGGTCTCAGTTACAAGAAAATGCCGGAAACTTGAGGCTCTAATGAGTAAACGATTGATCATTTACTTGTTCAGGTCTCTTTCTTTGTAAATTATTTCTGTTTCAAAGGATAATTTTGAATGACACTATAGTCAATACATAAAATAAGGCATCAAATTCCCTCACTAGACAAAACCATAGAATAGTAGCTTTCAAATCACAAGTATTTTTGCAAAAGTTACAGACTAATTGGGTGTCAAAATATAATTAGAATGCCATTAATTAATTTCTGCTTAAGAAAATTTTTTATGAATTTGTTATTTCCCCCCCCCTTTTTTTTATGGCTTTTGGATGACATAGATGGTTCTTCTAGTTCTCTGAACTGCATACGCATATTACATGTCTTTGGGTATATATTAGGTTTGTACCTGCGTGTAGGCGGGCTGTTTACGACTATCTTTGATTAAAGACTAAACTGTCTCCGGATTAGTATTAAGGCATAAGCTTGGTTTAGGGTATGCATAAAGTTTTCTATTATTGGAATATTATATTATTTATAAGTATGTAATAACTTTTGAACTTGCCGTTTCAATTCTGATTTTATTTCATTTCAGAGCTGATTTAAATTTATAGTATGACGTTTTTGAGTGGCATGTTATTTTTGAGTTTATTAGCTACAAGATAAAAGAAAATAAACTGTTTTGCTGCGCTAATTTATTTTTTGAGTTTTTAGTTCTCTCTTCCTCAAATTCAAGTTTTCTGAAATATATAGGGTATATCATAGGCAGCGCGACAGCACTGCCTAAGTAAAGAGCCAAGTGGGCACTAGTTTTTTTTTTTTTTGGTCTTAGACCAGGGCACCGTATCGTAGAAGCTTCAAAAAGGGCTCATTCAACTGGAAATTGAGACTGCTAGTCCCCTTTTGATACTCGAAAGTAATTAGAGGGCAACTAACGCCCCTCCTACGCCCACCATTTCCCCAAACATATCAAATCCTCAGATAGCCATTTTACTCAACGTTGTTGAAAGGTCCAAAACTTATGTATTTGAGGATGACATTCCCCCCACAGCCCTCAGAGCAAGGGTTGTAAGTCATGCCCTGGCGTCTACTAAGGTCTATATAGAAAGGGTTATCGTATAAACTTCGGAGGGGGCTCAGTGGATTGGCAATCAGAAGTTCTAGAGCCTCATTTAAGATTCAGAGGGCGGATACTTACCCCCCCACACCTAGTATTCTTCCGAAATGCATCTGATAGAAATTTTGAGATGGCCATTTTTTGTCATAGAAGCTTCGTAATAGGCTCATTCGATTGGAAATTGAAGGGGCTAGTGCCCCTCTTAATAGTCAAAAGTGATTGGAGGGTAACTATCCTTCTCCCACGCCCACCATTTCCCCAATCACATATAATCAGAATCTTGAGATAGCCATTTTGTTCAGTGGAGTTAAAAGGTCCGGAAATTGTGTCTTTGAGGATGACAACTCCCCAGCAGCCCTCAGGGCAAGGGTTGTAAGTTATGTCCTGGGGTATATAAGTTTTTTATAGATAGGGTGGTCTCATACGCAACGGAGGGGGCTCATTGGATTGGTAATCAGATTTTCTAATACCTTTTTTAAGATTCAAATACCCCCCCCCCGCCCCTACACGTCATATTTTCCCGAAATGCATCTGACAAGACATTTGAGATGGCCATTTGTTGTCGTATAAACTTCAAAAAATGCTCATTCGTTTGAGAATTGAAAGGACCTTTTATAGTAGTCAAAAGGGTTTGGAGGGCAACAAGCCCACTCACACCCATAAATTCCCAGACATACATCTAATCAAAATTTTGAGGTGAAAGGTCTGGAAATTATGTCTGAGGATGACAACCCCTCAGCGCAAGGGTTGTAAGTTATGCCCCGAGGGCATATAAGAAAGGGTGGGCGTACAAAATTCTGGAGGGGAGTCGCTAGATTGGAAATCAGATGTTCTAGTTCCTTTTTTAAGAGTCAAAGTGATCGGGGGCAGCCCCCCTCCCCTACGTCGTATTTTCCACAAATGCATCCGATAAAAGTTTCGAGATAGCCATTTGTTCAAAAATCGTCCAAAGATCAGATAAAAAGCCTTTGGGGTGGACAGAATCCTCCATAGTCGGGGGGTAACGGTTGTAAGTTATGCCCCGAGGGCATATATAGTTTTGATAGATGGGGTGGTCGTGTGAACTTCAGAAGAGGCTCATTTAATTTGAAATGTACAGTCCTACTTCCTTTTTAAGTCAAACGTGACGGAGAGCAACTAACCCCCCTCCCTGAGATCCTCTTCCCAAAACGATTCAATTGAAATTGTGAGATATCCATTTCGTTACCAATAGTATAAAAATCATATAACAATGTCTTTAGAGTGGACACCATCCGTATAGCCCATGGGCAAGAGTTGCCAGTTATGCCCCAGGGCATATAAGGTTTTTATAGAACGTGTGGTCGTATAACCTTTAGATCGGATGGAGCTCATTTAATTTGAAGTCGGAAGTTTTAGTGCCCTTTTAAGAGGCAAAATGAATGGAGGTTAATCAGCCCCCCCCCCAAGCCTATCATTCCCCAAAACATATCTGATCGACATTTTAAGAGATCCATTTTGTTCAGCCTTGTTCAAAGGTCGAGTAATTATGTCTTTGGGGATGTCAACCTTCCCACAGTCCTGGGGACAAGGGCTGTAAGCTAGGCAATTCGTTCATTGTTTAGACATAGTATATGTTATTGAGAAGGGTATGTTTGAACTTTACTTTCCAAGAAGACGAAGGGCATTCAGATGAGCCTTCCAAAGAATGTTGAGGAGAGTGTTTGAACCAAACCCAAACACGTTATCTGTATAAGGATTGTCAAAAGGGTGTAACACTGGAATAACTGAGTATATTTATTTGGAAAATTCAGGAAATGATAAGGGATATTATAAAAAAAGGCAATATTTGCCTGCTACCAATGCTACTACAACTACCACCACTACTATCAGATTACTCTATTTACAGTGTTGAGGGGAAAAAAGAGCTGAATTAAAAAACGCTATGTGTATACAAATTGTCAAAATAGCGTATCTCAAGAATTAATTTGGTATTAAGTTGGAACTTTCAGAGAATGCTTAAAGGGGAAGATCATCTCACCAAACGACAATATGTGGACACTACTGCTAATATTACTTTTACTGCTGTATTTTCTACTATTACTACTACTGAATACAAAACAAGTTTTAAATGTTTTCACTATTTTTACTTTCATAAATAAAAAACTATCAAAACTTTAAGGAATAAATATCAGTATATGTCAATTAAACTGACAATCCACGGTCATTCGTTTTTTTTCTTTCAGTAAAGCGCAAATTATGGTCTGGTCTTGAAAAGGCAGGGGGGTTGTCATCCCTACTAATGTTAATTGTTGGTCGTTTTGAGTTTGACTCGGCTATTGATTGTAATTTCTATTCGTTTTGAGTTTGATTTATTTATTGATAGTTATTTGTGGTAGTTTTACGCTTGTAAGATTATTTGCGCTCATTTTTGGATTAATGGAGCCCTACTTTTCTTGGAAAAACTTGTTTTGTGGAAAAACCTTTTTAAATTAACTGCTGTCAAAAAGTGAAATTACATATTTGTTACGTTTATCATTTCTTTTTTTTACTTTTTTTTCTTTCCCTGTATTCTTACTGAAACTTTAAGCTTTCTTTTTTACTCTTTAACACCACGTTGTTCCTTTCAAGGAGGACTAGTTTATTTAATTTTGTGTCGCTGCATTACTGCTAAACTAATATTTTTGTTGATAGGAGCATCTTAAAACTACATTTCTTTAGATAAGGCAAGTTAAAAAGTCCTGGATTAATTAATAGAAAAAAGGACACTGTTGAAGTATATATCTGATAAGTGCGTGATACCTTCAAAAAATCCAATGAAGGTCCCAAGAAGTGGTGATTTTTGTTCTAAAATGAGCTATGTTAGTCCGAAGATGGGCTTTAATGATGGGCTTTAATTATTTTGAAGGTATGCATAAGCGCAGTTATTACATAAAAAACATTAAAAAAAACCTGATTTTATCGAAAAATGCTTTAGTATTCAGTGCAAAGCCTAAGCTAAATTTTTTCTTATTATTGGTATCTTCTTATTTCTATTTTTTTCTACCATATACCAAAAGATTAGATATCACTCAGCTACGTGGTGAAATTGTTTTCTGAATCAAATCCTAAACTATCCTTTTAATCTTCTAAAGTATTATTTTCTTTCGCTTGCAAAGTGTCATAATAAAAACGCCGTTTGGTTTTGAGTTAGTAGTCACGTTGATGGTAAAAATGGAAAAGACTCTGGGAGATTCATATTCTTATTTATCTATTAGATCAGTTTCAGGAATTAAGGAGTTTCTGATTCTGTCTTAAACCTGATATAGATCTTAAAAAACCGACTTTAAGAAGCAGTAAAAAAGTAAGATGAATCAACTTATATTTATCACTAGATAGCTGCGCAAAAAGGCTATGGAAAGCTGGCTTGGAGATGGTGGCCCAAGTCAGTTGGAAATACGATGTGGTTGCTGGGGCCACAGATCGTAAGCTGTGCCAACAAAAACTCTACGTATTTTTTTCGCAAATGTTACGTATATATAATGCAATTGTTGGCTTGTTGATTATTTTAGCTCATTTTTGAGCGTACACAAGCACACATACTCTCAGAAACACACGCACAGACTTGATCTTATTATTATTATTATTTATTTATTACCCGTCATAAAAAAGGTACAAAAGACGGAGTATCAGTAAAAAAAAAAACACACATATACACACAAAAAAAAAACAAAAAAAACACATCAAACAGATTACAAAGACGAGAAACAAAAACTCTCAATTATACACTGCACTTCAGGTACGTAAGAAATTTTACTTTTTAAACTCTCAAGTACTGAAAAAACAAAATCAATATGAGCATCGTTTCATCAAGCCGCAATTGGTAAAAAATTAAACCCAAATAATCATCAGTGAATTAAAAAAAAGTATTATTATATTATATATATATATATATATATATATATATATATATTATATATAATATATATATATATATATATATATATCTATATATATATATATATATATATAGTATTATTTATATATATATATATATATATTATATATATATATATATATATATATATTATTATATTATATATATATATTATATTTATATATATATATATATATATATATATACAGTAAATAATCATATCACTAGTCGAAATATGACAAGAGACTAATACGACAAGAGACGGACAAACAAAATTAAATAGACAGCGATTCACTGCCTTAGCAAACGGTACCAAGGGTCGGAAGAAACTTTCGCGTTTTACTATTTAATTTGTTCAATTATAGCTGCCGTCGGGTCCGAAATTTTAAAATTTTTAACAAGGTACGAATTTCTTGTCCACGGCGGGAGCCGCAACAAGAACTTCGCATATTTAAAAACGCGGATCTGAGCTTTCTTTTCTCTGGCTCGGGAAAAATTCTCCAAAATGGGCTTAGATACAGGAAATGGGGAAGGGATACTGCGTTATAAAGTCAAGCCAGAATGAAACGGTTGAAACGGATTTTAGATGAAACTACTCTACTGTAAGCAAAAGCCAGGCGTTTACGGAGATGAGCAATAAGAAGGGAGCGGTAAGTTTTGAGATCATTTCCAATTGGTAAACCAAGGTAAATAATTTTCGGGACAGGGGCTACAGACAGTTCTCCCAGCCTCACAGACGAGATCTCTTCTTGGCGCCAGAAAAATATCCGACTTCTGCGGGTTAAATTCAAGGCCAATGCGACTGTAATTTGATTATAGCTTGGAGAAGGTGGTCTCTGTACCTGTGACTGTGCGGCTGGGCTTCAGAATGTCATCGGCGTAGGCTATCATTGTAACGTCTATGCCATGAGCTATGCATGTTGTCTCGATAGTAGACTGTGGTTCAATAATACAATTATTAAAGACACAAAGAGATGTGACTGATCCTTGTCGAGCACCCTTTTTTACTGGGACAACAGGATTCCCTCGGTAGGACAGCATCACGTCTGGCGTATATTCAGTGAGGGCTCGACCAGGGCCAGGAAGTAGGAGTTCAGCTTGTAGGTGGTCGTACATGTCTTTAATGGGTAGTAGGATGTCCTTCTGTATACCTCTCTTTTCCATATCCAGAATGAGTTGGTCATGGAGAAGTGAGTCGTAGGCACGGCGGACTTCATGTAGACCTATAACAATGGACTTCTTTGATTGATCAGCGTCAATCAAGACTGAAGCCAAAGCAGAAATGGCGTGCCCACAACCAAGACCCTTCTGGAACCCAAACTGGGAAGGGGCAGTTCAGCAATTTACCTGGATTTCATCAATTACCAAAAGTTCGAAGACTTTGCAAAGCGTTGGTGCCACTTTGATCGGTCTGAACGAAGCACATTCTGAAGTACTTTTTCCATTCTTCGGGACTGGCCTAAGCGACCCAGTACTGAATGCCGATGGTACGAGTCCAGTGGTGAAGATCATCTGAAAGAGAAGAGTTAGGTGTCCCATGAAAGTCGGGCTGCAATGGCTAACGTGAAGGGCGGATACACGGTCAATGCCAGCTGACTTCTTATTTTTCAACCGTCGGATCGCGGACACCACATGAGATTGGGTAACTAGGAAATATGTATCTAAAATTGATGAGAGGAGGGATGAAAGCTCTTCTTGAACAGAAATGTTAAGATCCTGTTTTGGGGCTGAACACTCATCAAGGTAATTGTTTATCCATGTTAAAGATGGGGTATCTGACTCGGGACTCGCTGACTCCTTCTTATCAAACATTTCATAGGCAGCGCGCTAGCACTGCCTAAGTAAAGAATGATGTGGGCACAATGTGAATTTTTTTTCTCCATACCCGGGCACTTTGTATCAAAGGAGTTGTCGTAGAAAGTTCGAAAAGGGCTCATTCGATTGGAAATTGGAGTGGCTAGTGCCTTTTTTAATAGTCGAAAGTGATTGGAGGGCAACTAGCCCCCCACGCCCATCAATCCCCCAAACAAATCCAATCAGAATTTTGAGATAACCATTTTGTTCAGCGTAGTTGATTTCCAGATAGAAACTATCTTTTTGAGGAGGAAGCTCCCCCACAACCCACGGGGCAAGGGTTTTAAGTTATGCCCTGAGGGCTTATAAGGTTTCTATAGAAGGCGTTGTCGTAGAAACTTCAAAAAGGCTCATTCGATTGGAAATTCAAAGGGCTAGTGCCCATTTTAATAGTCGAAAGTGATTGAAGGGCAACTAGCCCCCTTCCCACGCCCATCATCCCCCCAAATACATCCAATCAAAATTTTGAGATAGCTACTTTGTTCAGCGTAGTTGATTTCCAGATAGGAAATATCTTTTGTGGAGGAAACTCCCCCACAACCCTCGGGGCAACGGTTTTAAGTTATGCCCTGGGGGCATATAACGTTTTTATAGAAGGTGTTGTCGTAGAAACTTCAAAAAAGGCTCGTTCGATTGGAAATTCAAAGGGATAGTGCATTTTTTAATAGTCGGAAGTGATTGGAGGGTGACTAGCCCCCCCCCCACGCCCATCATTCCCCCAAACACATCGAATCAAAATTTTGATATAGCCATTTTGTTCAGCGTAGTTGATTTCCAGATAGAAAATATGTTTTTGAGGAGGACACTCCCCCACAACCCTCAGGGGAAGGGTTTTGTGTTATGCCCTGGGGACATATAAGGTTTTTATAGAAGGCGTTGTCTTAGAAACTTCAAAAAAGAGTCATTCAATTGGAAATTCAAAGGGCTAGTGCCCGTTTTAATAGTCAAAAGTGATTGGAGGGCAACTAGGCCACCCCGCGCCCATTATTACCCCAAACACATCCAATCAAAATTTTGAGATAGCCATTTTGTTCAGCGTGCTTGATTTCCACATAGTAAATATGTTTTCGAGGAGGACACTCCCCCACAACCCTCAGGGCAAGGGTTTTAAGTTATACCCTGGGGGCATATAAGGTTTTTATAGAAGGCGTTGTCGTAGAAACTTCAAAACAGGCTCATTCGATTGGAAATTCAAAGGGCTAGTACCCTTTTTAATAGTCGAAAGTGATTGGAGGGCAACTAGCCCCCCCCACGCCCATCATTCCCCCAAACACATCCAATCAAAAGTTTTAGATAGCCATTTCGTTCAGCGTAGTTGATTTCCGGATAGAAAATATGTTTTTGAGGAGAACACTCCCCCACAACCCTCAGGGGAAGGGTTTTGTGTTATGCCCTGGGGGCATATGAGGTTTTTCTAGAAGGTATTGTCGTAGAAACTTCAAAACATGCTCATTCGATTGGAAATTCAAAGCGCTAGTACCCTTTTTAATAGTCGAAAGTGATTGGAGGGCAACTAGCCCCCTCCCCCACACCCATCATTCCCCCAAACACATCCAATCAAAAGTTTTAGATAGCCATTTCGTTCAGCGTAGTTGATTTCTAGATATAAAATT